>APFE030701583.1:0-31752 GCA_000404065.3 Pinus taeda
GGAGGTCCCACTGGACTAGGATCAAATATTAACCCCCCATTTAAGGTGAGGGAACAAGATCACAATCAAAACCCCTCTCTCTTCCAGAACACCCCATAATCCATATCAAATGCCCAAATACAAACAAGTATAAGCACCTAATTGCAAAATGAATAAAGTACCTTTTGGTCGAAAGCCCACCTTCGTCCATGTGCTCTTTCCAAAGGGGTGAGAGATATATGGTTGATGCAGGTGGCAAATATATACTGGCACATCATCAGCTAGTGGTGGTCGTCAAGGGTTGCATGGTTGGCCAGCTGGATGTGAAGAATGGAAGAAAAAATTTCTCCTATAGGGTTTTACCCATTTTGGTGGGTAACAAGTCCTTCAACAACAATCTAAGGCCCCCGTACAAGGGACAATGGCCCTCGAGCAAATTACATATACAATAATTACCCTAGATCTGATACAACGGATGTAGCCCTAGACCCATCCTCTTCATTGCTTTGTGCTCTTTCCTCGGACCTAGAACAACTATCTCACTCATAGCAAATTTGCAATATTACTCATGCAAATCTCTTGCTTACTTGAGAGAATCTCTTTCTCAATGTCTCATGCTCCTGCACATCTCAATGCCCTGCTCGGCCCTCTCAACTCTCTTACCAAGCCACAAGTATGAATCACTCACCCTTGTACTTATACTTTTCCAAAGGGTGCAATCCCATGGGTTATTAGAATACCATGGGTATATAGGTGCAAACCTACATCACTTAGCCCACTTTCCCCACACATGAGAATACTCCCAATGCTATGCAAAACATCAACAAATAGATGCATAACACTATATAATTTGACAGTTTGTCGTTTGTTCCTACAACATATATGCATTAAAGTTGGAGATAGTTATTCTCCACCATCCACTTGAAACTCTAGTGAGGATTAACAATTTTTAATGTTCAATAACCTCGTCTGAATGTAGTAGTTTCATAGCCTAGTTACAGCTAAGATTAATACAACTAGGGAATTCGCCAACCAACTATATACACTAGCAAACCCTTAGTTTTTAGTTATGAATAGTGTTTCCATTCGAGCAATTATCTCAAAGACACTCTCATATGGGTGTGATTTGTTGTTGTTTTGATGAGATTCCTGCTCATCAAACTAGACTTGTTATTCTCCATCATCAGTTGCATTCTTGTACTCATCAATCTTCACAAATTCAATGGTATATCAATTCCCATGTCCTATGTTGTGAATCTCAAATGTGCTAGTTGGTCTCATAGTGCTTCAATCTGCAGTTGGTATGGATTTTTCATTGTGTAGTTTTCTTGATTAGAAGAGGAGCTAAGGTTTGACTTCTTTGTGAAGTTTAGCATTAGATGGGAGCTAAGGTTTGACTTCTTTGTGAAGTTTTAGCATTAGATGGATATTTTGTCACTTATAACTAGTAAATATGTTACCTAGTTATTGCATCTAACCAGGTTAGGATATAATTACTTATGGATAATTGTGCCTTAATTTAGGCCACTAGGTACTACTAGGAAATCAGGGTGGGTAGCATAGTCACATCCCTCCCATACTTAACATTTTCCATCAATTTCCTTAACATTTCCATCTCATTCATAAAAGAATCAATATCCCCTAACTTGTAGTTAACTTATCAAATGTCATCAAAAGGATCAAGAAGAAAAAAGAAAAAGAATGCAAGCCTTAACAAAATCAAGCCAAAATAAAACGCTCAAGGGGTGAAAACCATAAATAAAGAAAAGAAAAATAACTACTTCACTATGCCCTCCTCCCTATTAGAGAATCTAGTATGGCAGGTATTTGAACAATTCTCATATCCTTAATAATTGCTTGTGAATTTTAATTAGCTTCTTATTGTTCTTTATTAAATCCTTTTCATCAAACAATTATCAAGAGCATAACCATGAAGATCATAAAAGATAGCAGACACAAAATGTAGGCTCCAAACTAGGGCAAAACCCCTCCAAGGGGAGAACCCAAAAAGAATCTCTTCTCTTCTTATAAAATTAGATCAAATGAGAAATCCAAGGCCCAAAGACCAAATCCAAGACTCAAAAACCAAAGCCAAGACCTCCTCCAAGCACCAAGTTAGCCCTCCAAAGATTCCTTCCTTAAGCAAGTCTAAGTCCTCAAAGTCAATGAAAGTCAAAACTCCAAAATTCTGCTCTAGTCAAACTTTTCGGCCCTCTGTCTCAGGCCTAATTTTTGGACCTACAATTTTTGTCTTACCAATAGTTGCAGAAACCCTAGTTTCGCATGTGTGAGAGAGTAAGCACAAGAATTGTTGAAAAATGTAACTAGTGTCGGTCTTCATAATTGTATTTGAGTCGTGATGTAATGTATTTGTCAAAAAGAAGAAAAAGAAATTTTATTATCAAAAGAAATTGACTTATTGAAGCATGGGCTTCATGTTTCGGTCAATTGTTTATAGTTCAAAGCCTCCATTGTAGGCTTCTAGGGTTTATGTCAAGTGTGCTTGTCTTTGTTATAATGTAAAAGACCCTTCTTATGCTTCGTCTGTCAAAAAAGAAAATTATTTTTATGTAAAATAGGTCATTTAGGCCTCCTCCGCCAAGTCAGCCTCAACCTAGACAAGTCGACCTAATTGAGGGGCAGAATCTACTATATAAAAACAGCATTTGGAGGACAAGACACACAAGTTTGACTACAGGAATTTGGGTGTGATTACAAGAATTCACGACTATAGGAGTTCAGGTGGAATTGCAAGAATTCAGGTGTGATCACAAGAATTCACGACTATAGGAATTCGGGTGTGATTACAAGAATTCGCGACTACAGGAATTCGGGTGTAATTGCAGGAAAACAAAGTTGCAAGACAAGTTGAAGTATTGAAGATGGAGGACAGAAGTTTTGAAGTAGTTGGGGTTGAAGTTCTAGATTGTTGTTGGGGGCGAAAATTCTTAAGTTGTTGGGGGTCGAAGTTCTAGATTGTTATTGCGCTGTAGCTGCTAAACAAGAAGGGACTACCGAAGTTTGTTGAATCATCTTGAAAGGCTGACTTGGTGGAGGAGGAAGGTCTTTTGGGTCTAAGGTCTTGGTCTATCTCAATTTGATTTACTAGTGGAAGAGTTTGACTGAGTTTTCCCCAAGAGGGGTTTTAGCCCTGGCTAAGAGACTACATCTGGTGTCGTTGATCTTCATGTTTTGTTTTGATGATTGCTTGATGAAACAAAGATAAAAGAAAAACATAAGAAAGTTAATAAGAGCATAAAGATATCACAAGTAATTATCAACATAAGAAAATCCTTCTGCCTTTCTGATTTTCTAACAAGAACGAGTTATTTCTCTTCCTTTTTTTACTTTCTCTTGCTTTCTTGTCCTTTGCTCCTCTTGCTTTTTCTTTCTTACTCAAGATTGAACTTGAAGTGTGTCCAAATGAGTCGAGTTCTTTTCCTTTATATACCTTTCTCAAGTGGTCGAATAGGCCTCTTCTAGGCCGACTATTCACTAGCAAGGTTGACTTGGTCTTGGAGGTCATTTTGACTTTCTAGACTCAAAAATATTTTATCTTTCTTGTTACAAAATTTGCCCAAATGGGTCTTATACATATGACAAAGACCCTTTTGACTCAATGAACCCTAGGAGCATGAAGAACATGCTTGACCTAGTGACAAATCAATTTGAACATGAAACCCATGCTTAAAATAATAAATCTTTTTCTCTTTTTACAATATTTATAATTTCATAAGTACATAGATAATTTTGAAGACCGAATCTAGTTACATTCTCCAACACTCCCTCTTAACTAGGGAGGTATTCATAATTACATAACCGGTACAAGGATTCTCTCAAACTGAAATATTTTCATGAGAAGAGTCAGATTGATAAGTCATCTTTAAGCATCAACATCATAACTAGCATTGTTAACATAGCAAGATCATAACTAACAAGCTCTACTTATATTAGAGCATAATGCTTGAAGGCTTTACATGAGACACCACACTACCTCTTAAGGCGCATACCCCATCCCGATGTTCACTAGGTATGTCCTTTTAGGACTATTCTTTTCTTGGATTTTGGATCCTCAAAGAATATCGGTCCTCTTCGACCACTCTTATCTTGGTTACCCTGTCCCATCCTCAAAGAGTGTCAGTCCACAAGATTACTTCCTTGTTGATTTTTGTAGCTTGGGAGGTACTCCAAGCCTTAAGGATCGGGGTTTGGAGGAATGAGTTCCACAAGTGGCCTTGTGGGCTTGAAACCCAAGCTTGGGGTTTTGCATCCATCGATGTTTGGGAAAAAACCGTGATGAGATTACGACATGTGATGGATGAGGATGATAGTAGATGACGCGACAAATCCAACGCATCAAGAATCGTCCAATTTCGAGTTGTCCTTGTAGACTTATTAATTTTTTAAGTTATGTGTGGGCTAATTTGTCAAGGAAAGCATGTCGGCTAGGGCTAGTTTAGCCCTCTTGACAAATTCATTGGATCCCTTGAGAAGTGTATAAATAAGAGGGCTCATTGAGGCTATGAAGCATATCCTAAGGAGCATTCATCATCAAGATATACATCTGAAATATCAAAATACCTAAGGCAGTCGAGTTTTTGGTTTTGTGACTGTCTTAGGGTGTCGTTTTATTGAAGAAGGGAGGCCACTGATGTCTGAGGCAAGAATAAGCCTGCGTGGAAGATAGAAGGGCTAATTCTAGACCAGATTGGGCAGTGAACTTCTCAAAGCACAAGATTACGGTTCAGAGGTGAGTTTTGGGTTGTTTTGCATATGTTATATGTCTTTGTATGGGCCACAGGAGAGTGTTGTATGTACATCACTATGAGGAAGGTACTTGGAGGGTCATGATGCCTTGCGAAGGTCTCCTCATTGATCCACAACTATTAAAGGGAGACCGCAGCCTGAACAGAGGCATTCTTCCATGAGTTGGGTACCGTTTTATCTTGTTATTGGTACAAAGTTTCTCTAGGGTGCGTTGAGGAGGAGCCTCAAGCCCTAGACAAGTGTTTTGAGTACCTAGATTTGGACAACAAGGAGAGTAGCTCATTGGGAGAAGATTACATAGGTTTGAAGCAGTGGTTGAGGGTTGTTAAGTATGCCCTAACCAAACTTGCAGGTGCACAGAACTCAAGGCAAGGAGGCAACAGCAATTCATTGTAGATGATTCCTTGATGATGAGTAGATGCTAGAGGATAGACTGTCCTAGTGTGGACAAACTTGGAGAAGTCTGTTGGCAACCAAGAGAAGGGTTTCCTAGGTGTAAGGATGCCCTAACTAGGAGCAGATGCTATAACAGGATTGTTCACTCATGATCTGTTGGAGGGCAGCATGAGAGTGGACCAAATGTGGATAGTGATTGGGCTTTTATGGTCTGTTGAAGGACAGCATGATAGTGCCCAAATTGGAGCCCGGTGTGCACCATCTTCATGGACTTAGGTGGTTTCTAGAGTGCCAGTTGTTGAGCTCAAGATTTGATCAGCCTAAGGAGCAGTTGAGCAGCCCTAGACTTGTGTGTGGAGAAGGACTTCTACAACAGATGATGTGCAGTCCTCCTAGCCTGTGTTCATTATGGGAGATGAACATCTTGTAGTGATAGGTGGCAGCCCTTTGTGCCCTATGTTGGTCTTCATTGGAGCAGCGCAGGAAGACCATAGTCGACGGAAGTCCTTAAGTAGCAGAGTAGTAGCAGTGAGAAAATTGAGAGTTGTTCACAAACGGAGTTGTGAACAACCCGACAAGAGTCTCAATGTGTTGCGCCCTTGATGAACTAAGGCACAACTAGTGAGCAGATTGGATAGCTGAGGTTCAGTGACCAGATGGACTTGGATCATTAATAGAGGCAATGCTGCAGATCGGGAGCCGAAGGACAGGATAGCTGGTACAGGTTACGACCGAGAGGAGTTGAGAGAGCATGCGATAGCCAGATGGTTAGAGTAACTCGTTGAGGGTAGACTGGTTGTCGATGGACTGACACCAATCCCCAGTTTTGTATTCTTGTACTAGTGGACGTATGAGGGCCATTATCCCTAGTACGGGAGCCCTAGACTGTTGTATTATTTAGTTTGATTAATATAACAAAGTTGGGTTGAAAATTGTAAAAGTTGTCTATATTTTGTGCACTAGTAGATTTACTGTTATTTATATTTCGCTGTGCAAGTAGTTCCATTGTGATCTTTGGTTTGCTAGCGTCAGTGATTTAAGATTCTATCCCAGACACCAAGATCGTGGAAAAACAGCATTCCTATCTTGGATTCCCAGTCCTCAAGGAGTACCAATCTCATTCACTTATCCAATCCTCTGGATCCCATTCACCCTTGTTGACCTTCACTAGACGTACGGTTGTTAGTCCTAGCCTAGTGCATGGCACATGAAGAAGAGAATATAATGTCCATCAGCATTCCCACTTAACCAAGGAGATAATCCTCATTCCCACTTAATCAAGGAATAGATCCTTGCTCCTTCTCAACTAGGGAGACATAATCACAAGTCTAAGCTTGTTTCATAAAATACATCAGCTACTTTCTTCTTTCGTGAAGATCTTCAGTAGCTGCAAGGTTCTTCCTTTCCTTTGCATCATCATGTCATACTTCTAGACAGGGTTTCTTGGATCCTTAGAGTGCCATCACATATCAGACTACGATCTCTTTAGATCTATGCAACTTCTTCATCAAAAGTTTCATCCATCATTTCAAGGAGCCAAAATTCCTCATAGTTGCTAGCACATGCCTTCTCTAACAGAGTTTTGCCTCATATTCTATAGAGAGTCATATCAATTCTGCCCTCATGCTTATTGTAAAGACTGCCTCTCAACATATATAGATTGTACAGACTGACTGCTTTTCCATTTAATTCAAAATATAAAGATTGTACAGAATGATTTCCATTAAATTCAAAATATAAAGATTGTACAGAATGATATGTAAACACTGCATCTGCGTACCTGATTCTGCGTACCTGATGTTGATCACATTGCTCCAAGTTTTCTGAGTCCATTACCAAACCAACTTATGCCTCCCTGCCTATCTGGAATCCACCTCTCTGGTGGTTCCCAGACCCAGAGGACTCCGAAATGGATGTCCACTGGCCCCCGTGCCCAAAACTCCAAGAACAGCTCAAATCCCGATTTACAATTCCAAAATCGAGCCCTCTGCTCATCCCTGCTCATCCCTCCAACAGACTGATTTTCTTCCTCCCTTACTTCTCCTTTCGACTATGTTTATATAGGGAAGGTTTCTTCCCCCCAGAAATCCCACCCCCTTTTCCTCCAATTAATATCAAGATTTAAGCTTATCCATTTAAGATATTTTCACTGAGTTGGTCATTTAAGATATTTTCACTGAGTTGGTCATTTAAGATATTAAATGAGATTTCACCCTTATCATCTCAACTGACTTCGAGAATAGTATATTTTCCTTTAAGTACTTTATTGTGAATTGTCCAAGATTTATGAAGTAAAGTAATCTTGTCCATGGTAGTAATGATTATTTATTATTAAATAAAATTTTATTAATAAAATAAATAAATATATTTTATTGTTCTACTTAATAAATAAGGTATTAATTAATACTTTCTTAAAACTAATTCATTTTCTTTCATAGACATTTATACGATTAAATTAGTATGTATACTAGTGCAATGCCTGCGATGCATGTGTATGTAGCTATCATACACACGTCTCGTAAGCATGCTAATAATCAATGACTTAAGTTGGGTCATTACATACACCCCTCCTTCAAAGACAACTTCGTCCCGAAGTTGAGTTTATTTAGCATTTATTTTAATGATTAATATAATTTGTGTAAGGATTACGTCCCGTAAAACTTTTTATATATATATAAATTTAAAACTTTTATAGGTTTACAGCTTTAATAGTCGTACCTTGTCCTAACTAGGTTCCCAAGCTATTCTAAAATCATCCTATCCTTCCTAATCTCTTCCGCTCCCATCCTATCCGTCCTCTACTGGAGTATGCTATGGCGTCAGTTATACTGTCCTAACCATTCATAACTCTAAGGATGGCAGCGTCAACTAAATTGACCTGATTTCCTCGTAGGCATCCGGCAGTCATCATCACACGTCTAGGGGAGCGTGACTCACACAGTCCTCCCATGACTCCAGGTTTTGGAGGATTAACAGTGGGCAACACCTCCACCCCTCCTAGTAGAATTAGGGTCAATACCCTATTATGGAATCTCATTGAGCCTCAATTGTTCTTGGAGTTTTTTCATCACGAAGTTGGTTTGGTAATGATACTATCTGCAATGTAAACACTTGCCCACAATTATAACATATGCATCGATATATTCAAAATCAATTATATTTAGAGGACGATTTTCTATGCATTTTAATAAACGTTCATCTATGATATTGATCTTTGAGTTCATATAACATACCAATATATCTGTAAGTTCATTTTCACATCTAGTAGTCAAGTGTATTCATTATTTTATTTCCATCTCATCATTCATATTGGTATGTAAAATAAAATAAAATTATAAATATCACATCCCTAACATAAGTCATGATTTATATAGGTATTCATGTACCAACAACATTAAGCATAATAATTGGAAATCATTCTTTCATGTATTGATTGTGCATGAAACTTATGGTTTCCAGTCCTACATGTTTAACGCTAAACATAGGTATAGCTGTTAGTTGTGAAAGTCCAAGGATGTGGAAGTGGTGAACGAATAATAACATTAAAATGACTCTGAGTACACAATGTGGAGGAAAACTTCATCATTGAGAACCTTGGAAAGGACATCAAGGAACCAGTAGTAGGGTCAGATGGGCCATGCGTGACGGAAGAAGTTGCTAACAAAGATGAAGAAAAGATTGAGAGAGAAAAAAATTTAAGGTCAAGACTTTAAAGATTGGTGTTGAATTTGTTTCATTACAACTGGAGAATGTGGGCTCTCACTAGGTAGTGTGTTCCCAGATGATAGTGAAGAATCTGTGAAGGAGTGTGCCATTCCTTTGGTGCTTTGATACCATATGTAAAGACTGCCTCTCAACATATATAGATTGTACAGACTGACTGCTTTTCCATTTAATTCAAAATATAAAGATTGTACAGAATGATTTCCATTAAATTCAAAATATAAAGATTGTACAGAATGATATGTAAACACTGCATCTGCGTACCTGATTCTGCGTACCTGATGTTGATCACATTGCTCCAAGTTTTCTGAGTCCATTACCAAACCAACTTATGCCTCCCTGCCTATCTGGAATCCACCTCTCTGGTGGTTCCCAGACCCAGAGGACTCCGAAATGGATGTCCACTGGCCCCCGTGCCCAAAACTCCAAGAACAGCTCAAATCCCGATTTACAGTTCCAAAATCGAGCCCTCTGCTCATCCCTGCTCATCCCTCCAACAGACTGATTTTCTTCCTCCCTTACTTCTCCTTTCGACTATGTTTATATAGGGAAGGTTTCTTCCCCCCAGAAATCCCACCCCCTTTTCCTCCAATTAATATCAAGATTTAAGCTTATCCATTTAAGATATTTTCACTGAGTTGGTCATTTAAGATATTTTCACTGAGTTGGTCATTTAAGATATTAAATGAGATTTCACCCTTATCATCTCAACTGACTTCGAGAATAGTATATTTTCCTTTAAGTACTTTATTGTGAATTGTCCAAGATTTATGAAGTAAAGTAATCTTGTCCATGGTAGTAATGATTATTTATTATTAAATAAAATTTTATTAATAAAATAAATAAATATATTTTATTGTTCTACTTAATAAATAAGGTATTAATTAATACTTTCTTAAAACTAATTCATTTTCTTTCATAGACATTTATACAATTAAATTAGTATGTATACTAGTGCAATGCCTGCGATGCATGTGTATGTAGCTATCATACACACGTCTCGTAAGCATGCTAATAATCAGTGACTTAAGTTGGGTCATTACACTTATCCAAGCCATCAACACTGCTATCACATAATCCATGTGTTTCATGATCAAACCAAGCAGTTGTGGGTACAACATCATCAAGCAAACTTTCCTTCCAACTTCTTTACATGCTTTTGCAGTATGTCCTTTCAATCATCAATGTGTTCCTTGAATGAACTCATCAGTTGGAAGCTTCAATATCGGGGTCCTTTCAGTTCCCTCTTTCCATCATGCTCATCATTATTAGGTAGTCATCATCGAGCACGAGTCTTGCCTTTCCATTCTTCTTATCTTGCTTTTATCATTTTGACAATCTTCATTATGTGCCTGCGATTTTCACCAGATAGTACAACCAAGCAAGATATATAATGACAAGAGCATAATGTCAATCTGGTCAATCTAAGGTTTCTATGATTTCTCAAAGAGTATTTCTAGAGTATTAGATATATACTCTAGAAACTTCTTGACCTAACCCTTATTAGGGTTTTTACTTTTAATGAAAACATCCATTCCTAGGGTTTTGTTTTCAAGCCCTAAAATTTATCTTAATTCGATTTTTGCTAGGGTTTAATACATACCCTAGATCATTTAACCCTGTAAACCCTAGATACCAATTCCCAAGAGCTAGGTTTACCTTAGCTAGGGTTTCATTGTCTAGGGTTTTCCAATTCAAGTCCCATCTAGGGTTTACAAACCCAATCTATACAATCTTACAAACCCTAGATTCTCATCAGGGTCTACCATGCAAAACTTCTACAAGTATGCTTATAAAACCTCAATGCATTTCATTTCTAGATCTTAGGATCTAATCTCCACATTCAACTAAATACTTAGATCATCTTTCATCATACTTGGTCTTCACATCAGCATGACGTAGTACTTACCAAGCTTAAGAACTAGTTCATTTTTCCTTTCACAACAGAAATAATCAGTTAGGGTTTCCATCTCTAGGGTTTCTCCTTTTATTCCACACTTTGTTAGGGTTTGCAAACCCTAGACACTAAGACCTCTCACTCACAAATTGTAAAGTTCTACAACTACACACAAGAGTTAGTCGCAAAACCCTAGATTTCAAGGTCTTCAAGATCTTCCATGCAAATTCTATGCACACCCTAGATCTTTCATATCTTCACGATATACAAATCCTAGAAAATTTATCATCATTAAGACTTGTTATCCAAGCAATGCAATCTAGCATATTGCAAAACCCTAACACCTTATATCCAAGAACTAGACTGTTCATATCACAGTTTATAATGCAGACCCTTATCATGAGCTAGTAAGCTTGACACACATATAGAAATTTGTACATACCTATGAGATGTTACCATACCTTTACAAAGATCTGATCCTTCATTAGCAGATGTATGTTCTCTTCCTGCACTATAGGCACTTCAAATTTCTCTTTGAGATTCCCTTCGACTGCCAACAAGTTTCATAGTTCATAGGACTGTCTTTGCTAGGTCAGCTTCGGACCATAAAGAGCATCAAACCTTTGAATATATCAATGTTCATCATAAGGTTATTACATATATCAAGAATCTTGGTTCCTTGTACACATATTGTCCTCGGGATACTGAACTATAAGGCACTTTCTTCAAGGGTCATGGTCCTACTAGGTCCTAGTCATTCAACAAGATTTTAAATTTGCAAATGCCACTAGGCCTCGGCCTTGTCATTCTTCCAACCAACAAGAAATCATAGGTAGAACATTGCTCAAGAATAAGTCTAGATCATGGTCTAGAATCATCCAAACTTCCACATCAGTATAAGCTCAAATCACTATTGTAGTAGAATATTGTAGCATAAATCAGACCTCGGTCAAGTATAAGCTCGAACTTCTTTTATTAAGTGCCACAGAAATGCACTTTGGTCCAATAACAAAGAACTTCGAATAAGGGTCTCAAAGATGAATGTAGGACCTCGGCCTTCCAAACTCGAATCTCTTCATTGGCTACAGAACTTCGAACTTCCTCTTCGATTATGAGAGAGATATAAGACTTCACTTGCAGATGCTTCATCGAGCCATGGTCTTGTATGCGTTGTGAATTAATTAAACAAGCCTTTGTTCTATCACAAATACCATGAACGAGCTTCCAATACAAATCGTATTAAAGAATACGAGCTTCCTCAGTGCCAACAGGATTATGAGTCATCACAGAAATTATTCATACGGGTTTCATTTGTAGTAAGTCACCATACCACTAAGCCAGCTCCTTATAATCACGTGAGACTATTGTTTGATTTGAACCATTGTATAATGTGATCCACCTTGTCAAGATTATGGTCATTATATCAAGGGTATTGTTCACACACAGTGATATTGCAAGCTTGTCATAGAGTGAGAGACTAGAATTGTCGAGCCAGATCAAAAGTCTACTTTTCAAAGATAATGTTTCTTGATATGCTCAGAACTTTGTCCAACTTTCAGACTTGGATCCAAAAACTTGTATAGTGATCTTTAGGTCTCCTTTTTATGAACCAAATCTCTAATTCCATGTTGGAGAATCTAGTATGGCAGTTATTTAAACAATTCTCATATCCTTAATAATTGCTTGTGAGCCTTAGTTAGCTTCTTATTGTTCTTTATTACATTCTTTTCATCAAACAATTATAAAGACCATAAACCATGAAGATCATAAAAGACAATGGACACAAAATATAGGCTCCAAGCCAGGGCAAAACCCTCCAAGGGGAAAACCTAGATAGAATCTCTTCTTATAGAATCAAATCAAATGAGAAATCCAAGACCCAAATACCAAAGCCAAGACCTCCTCCAAGCACCAAGTCAACCCTCCAAAGATTCCTTCCTTAAGCAAGTCAAAGTCCTCAAATTCAACGAAAGTCAAACCTCCAAAATTTTGCTCTAGTCAGAGTTTTCGGCCCTCTACCTCAGGTCTGATTTTTGAACCTGCAATTTTCATCCTACCAACAGCTGCAGAAACCCTAGTTTCGCATGTGTGAGATAGAGTAAGCACAAGAACAAGTTCTTTCTCTTCTTTTTTTGCTTTCTCTTGCTTTTTTGACCTTCACTCCTCTTGCTTCTTCTTTCTTGCTTTAGATCTAACTTGAAGTGTATCCAGATGAGTCGAGTTCTTTTCCTTTATATACCTTTCTCAAGAGGTTGAATAGGCCTCTTCTAGGCCGAATTTTCAATGGCAAAGCCAACTTGGTCTTGGAGGTCATTTTGACTTTCTAGACTCAAAAATAATTTCTCTTTCTTGTTACAAATTGCCCAAATGTGTCTTGTACATATCACAAAGACTCTTTTGACTCAATGAACCCTAGGAGCATGAAGAACATGCTTGACCTAGTTTCAAATCAATTTAAGCATGAAACCCATGCTTAAAATAATAAATATTTTTCTCTTTTTACAAATATATACAATGTCATAAGTATAAAGATAATTATGAAGACCGAATCTAGTTACATTCTCCCACACCCCTTCGCCCGACCTCGTTTCAAAGTTCTAAGTGCATAATGGCAATCTAAAGCAAAAAGGAACTTAGAAAAAATTAAAGAAAAATCAAAAAAGAAAAGAAAAGTGTTTGTAGGCCTAAATAAAAAAAAGCTCCCTCTCATAAGGTTTTGCCAACAAAAGAAAACTCCTAGCCACAATCTAATCAAATACATGAACCAGATATAAACCATTCGCATCATAATAAGATTGTGAATGTTAATCCATGGATTACCCTTATGTCCCCATTACATAAATTAACATCATTCGCCTACTTTAACCAAAAGGATTTGTGAAATAACTTATGTCCTGAGTCCTGACCCATAAACACATGTAATGGGGATAAGGTTTTCCCCCTTCGTTGGTTCTAAGTAAATTGGTAACATTTGCTTATGTTATGTGTGCTAAATTATCTTATTTTTGTTAGCACCTAACAACTAGTTGAAGTTGGATGTGTCATTATAAGTTGGGAGCCAAGTAGTGGGATCCATGTACCAGTGTGGATTACATCAGTGATTTTTTGCCGATTTCTCGAAAAATTGCGAGTTTTTCTGGCCCCACCCCCCTGATTTTTTGAAACCCAAAAATTGCAATTTTTTCAACTTTGAAAAGATCGCAATTTCTTCTAAAAAATCACAACTTTTTCTCGAAAAAAATAGTGCCACGACATAAAAAATCACCAAAACAATGAACCAACGAAGTTTTAAAGAAAGTTTTGTGTTTTTCTTGCCCATTTTGTTTTTTGCTATTGGAGAAGGAAGGAGGAGAGCTTATGGTAATCTTCAAGGAGGGGTTAAGGGCCAAACAACCATTATCATCACCAACAAAATAAAAATTGTGGATCAAAGGTTCAAGATCATTTGCCAAATCAGCCAAACAAGCTTTTCATCTTCCATTCACAGGGATGTTCTTAAATACCCCCATGTTAATGATTTTTTCCATACATTTAGGAATAGGTTTGCTTGCCTCTTTGCCTACCTACGTTTTCCTTCTTTTTTTTTCATTTGCTATGATTTACATAGCCATGAAACAATGTAAGGTTTTTTTCCATAATTGGACAGCAAGCTTGATTTAAGTTTTTAACCTTTTTTATGCACCCTCTTATTGCCATTTTTCATTGCAAATAATCTAATTTAAATTTCTAAAAATTTGATTTTTTAAATGAGGTTGTTAATTTTTATGTAGTGGGGGGTTTAATGCCTGCCACTATTTTGTGTTTTCAGTGCCCTAGGATTGAATTTTGAAGTTGTCCATTTCCACTGCAAATATGCCAAAAGCCCTGGACCCATTTTAGCGGTATGGTAACCTAAAGATGGGACAAACCGACGACTGAATTGCAAATTATATGCGTAGCATATGCCAGAAGGGATTTTTTGGTTGAAATACCATTTGGCTAAAATCCCTAGGCATGATGTTGAGATTTGTAAGTCATCTAGCCCAAAGGTTATGAAAGTTGCACATGATGCAATTTATGCGGATGGAAAGAAAGAAGAGGAAGCTGCAAACGAGGCCGAACATGTAGGTAGATCTTCAGCGCTATCTACCTCTGAGCCTAAGGGTAGTGGGAGGGGCTCCACAACTTCAAATACTGAGAGGTCATTTTTTGTTCCACAAATCAGAGTTGGAGCACAAGCTTCAATCAAGTCAGTGATAATAAAAAAAAAGGAGAAGCAAGAAGAAAATAGGGTTATGGGGAGGTCTCTCTTTGGGAGCAACTTACCTCTTAGCATCACCAAAAACAATCCATTTTGGTAACCAACGTGTGATGTTATTAGTGTTGTGGGCCCAGGGTACAAAAGCGCTACATATGAGGAGTTGTGGGGAGGTAATCCTTCAAGCAAAAAAGGGCATCAACTCTAGATTGGCAGAGTTGAAGCGGTCGTGGGAGTGTTGATTTTTGTGTAGCATTGGGAGGTATTCTCGCATGCCAAGAGGCCTCCCAAGTTGGCCAAAGAAAATTATGAAAATAAAAATTAAAAGTTTAATTTTCAGGGTTCATGTAGGCTCCAAATTGTTAATTCGGCCCCACCATGAAAGGGTGACCCTTGGTCAAATCCTCCACATTTGACAAGTATATATACACATATGACATCCTCATTTCAACAAAACACAACACACAACATCTTATTCTAAAGAAGCTGTAGAAATGAACATATAAGAGGACGAAGTTGACCGAGTTTCCTGAAGTTTGATCGATCTTGACTTTGACCAATTTGACTATTGACCGCAACGCAGATTTGACCACAAATCGTTGACCATAGGTCTTTGATTGCAGGTCTGAGTTGGCTGCAGGGCCAAAATTTTGACAGCTGACCAACAATGACTTCTCTGTTCTTGGGTGGTTTAACTAGCATTGACTGGCAGGTATTTGACCAGGTTTAACTGGTATCTTGGACTTGGTTTTTGGCACAGGTTCTATATAATTTTTGTAATTATGAACCATACTAAAGAACAATTTCTCCTAGAAGAAAATTTGTTGGGTTTTCTACCAAGTTTGGGTTTCCCAGGAAAAATTTGTTGTCTCTATTGTGCATTGTTGTCTCTTCATGATCCTATTGTTTTCATTGCATCACTGTTGCTATTTTTTATGTATAATTGCTCAATGATATAAGTGGCATAAGATAAATTGATTGAAAATCATTAGGAAGTAATTATCATATCAGAAAACTGGTTTCTACAAAGCATCCTTGTAGAAAATTCAACATTGTATCAAAGCCTTTGTTGAGAGAACAGCCACTAAAGACAAATGAGATGGACTTCAATTGTGGAGCAAGTTGATGATCAGATGCAGAGCCCAAGGAGAACTTTGTTTTGGGTGTATTTTTGTCTTTTTATATGTTTATGGCTCGTTGTTCAGCTGATTCTAGAGGAAAACAAGGGCCTAATCTAACACCACATATGAAGCAAATTCAGCCTGATCAGAAGCTTGATATGAGCCCTGATCTAAGGCCACGTATAAATCATTTCCAAAGTCAAGAAGACCAAAGTTTTGTTTGCTTTGTCAAGGGTCATTTCTGAGGTCATAGATCTGCCCAAATCGAGCTCTATGTGGAGGCCGAGCTTAGGCCTATTTCAGGCCACAGAGAAAGGGTCACAGTAAGGCTTGGTTAGGGCTACAGCAACCTTTGATTAGGTCTCAGTGAAAAGGTCAATGTGAGATCTATTAATGCTACAATGGTGAGGCCTATATGTTAATTTTCACGAAATTCTTCAACTACTTAGATGATTTTTTGAAAACTTAACTAGTTTACTTTACACCAAGATACAAGATTTCTTAACAACTTATAAGCAGCGGAATACAAACACAAATAAAAACACAGTCACACAATTTTACACGCTTTCTTGGGAAACCCAACTGGGAAAACCCTATTCTTTGCTATAGAACTTTATTGAAAGACTTAAGCAACTGAATCTCTTACAAGGCAATTTGTCACACTGAGAACATAATTGTTCTCTAGTTGAACTAGCTTAGACTCACCCTACAAAACACGTGATCCCTACTCCTAAACCTTTCCGCACTAGGAGCCCTATTTCCTAGCGCACTAGGGCCTATTTCTGTGAGCACAAAATCTCCTATTTTGTAGCGCACCAGGCTCCTATTTTTGTGAGCACTTTTTGCTCCTATTTCCTAGCACAAGGCTCCTCCAGACACGTGCACATTTTCTCCTCAAGACTGCGCACACCACAAACAAAGATATCTCACACAAAAATTTGTGCACTCAACAACGACTAACCTTTGTGCCTTCGTCCTTCCTTTATAGATTTGATTCATGCTAAAATTGGCAAGTACAAATTTAGAACTCGTGTGGTTGACAAGTTAACTGAGTTTGAACTAGTTCTCTCTCCAATCATAACTAGAGACACAACTTGTCCTTACTTCAATCAATGACCGAAGCTCCAACTCGTTCTATCTGCACTAATAACTGCTACTCGATCTTGTAGTAAAACTAAAGAAGGATCCACATAACTGATCCTCCAACATTGTGCATGAATTTGTGAATATTATTCCCACAAACTAGAAATAAACTCACCATCTCCATGACCTCGTTCCATGGTCAAATGAAAGACAAACCCTTGGTCTTTCTGGCTAAGGCACAAGCCAGAGAAGACCTTCACTCGCTACAATTTTCAACACTCCCTCTTAGCGAGGAAGGGATTTTGTACAACTCCCAACTTGTCTCTGAAATAGAGGAAATTGTTTCTTGTCAATACCTTGGTCAAGATATTTGAACTTTGCTCCTCTGCTAGAATGTAGGGTAGCTCCACTATCCCTTTATGCACACAATCTTTGAGATGATAATACTTGATTTGGAAATGCTTGGAGCAAACATGAAACATTGGATTCCTAGAGAGCTTAATGCAACTCTAATTATCGCAATGTATCACGAAAAGCTCCATCCCCTGTCTGAAAATTCCCACAAGCAACTTCCTCATCCAAATAGCTTCACACATTACCAAACTGGCAGCCATGTACTCGTCCTTTGTTGAATTGAGTGCAACCGATCTCTGCTTCCTACTAAACCAGGAAAGAGTTGTTGACGCAATGTTGAAGACGTAACCTAAAGTACTCTTCTAATCTATGGAGCACCCTGCCCAATCTACATCTGTGAAGCCCTCAAGCCTCACTCCATCAACCTATTTGTACCACAATCCATAATCTGTTGTGCCTCTAAGATACCTCAAAACATGCTTCGCAACAACCCAGTGAACTCTAGTCGGTTCCATCATGAATTGATTCAACTAGTTTACTGCAAAACAAATATCAAGCCGTGTGTTGACCAAATACAACAACAACTTGACGAGTTGCTTGTATAATGTAGCATCTACTCGCTTTGCTCTGCTAGCTTCAACCTTCCTCCAATTTGTGAATAGAGGTGTGGACATGGCCCTACAATCCTACATATGAAACCTCCTGAGAATCTCTTGCACTTACTTTCCCTGTCCCAAGAAGATCTCAACATCACCCTACCAAACCTCCAATCCAAGGAAATAGTGCATAAGCCCTATATCCTTCCTATCAAACTCCCTTGCAAGGTCTGCCATGCAATCCTAAATCAAGTTATCTGCTTCAGTCAATATAAGCACATAGAGCACTAGAATGAGTGAAAGCCCTCCAACCATGATGTAGTACAGGTTGGGATCTGCCTCACTCTTAGTGAAGCCCAATCCTTGAAGTAGCTCCAATACGAGTGTACCTTGCTCTTAGAGCTTGCTTGAGCCCATAAAGAGCTTTCTTCAACCTGCACACATGCGTGTCTCTATTGAACTGCTCAAACCCCTCTGGTTGCTCCATATAGATCTCCTTAACCACTCCATTGAGAAATGTTGTCTTCACATCCATCTAGTGCATCTTCCACCTCATATGTGCTGCAAGTGCGAGAATCGTCCTAATGGACGAATACAGTGCTACTGGGGCAAACATCTCATCGTAGTCTATGCCCTCAACCTGTGAAAATCCCTTGGCTACAAACCTGGCCTTGTACTTCTCCACACTTTGATTTGCTCCATGCTTCACCTTGTAAACCAAATGCGAGCCTACTACTAATTCTCCCTTTGGTCGTGGCACAATCTCCCAAACATCATTCTTCATGATGGAGGAATATTCCTCCACCATGGCATCTTGCCAAACCTACTAAGAGGTTACCTTCTCATAACAAGAAGGATTTGTGTCCAACAACTCTGTCATCAGTGCCAAATAGCTTGTGTACCTTTGAGGTTGCTTTCTCTGCCTGAAAATAGAGCTAGGAGATTCAACATGCTCCTGGGCCTCCTGAATCAACCTGTCAGCCCACTTGTCTCTCTTCCTCCTTGGGTCAGGAGTCTCTAACAGAGTAGTTGCCTGCTCTCGTCCTGGTCTCTCTTCCTCATTATCCTGCTATGCATCTTGTTATGCAGCCCTCTTACCACCTGGCGAAGACTCAGCCTATGATCCTAGTTGAGGCTCCTCCTTGGAAGCGAGCAGCTCCTCCTCAGGTACTCCAACTTGCTCTGGCTCTAAGGACTCCCTCAGAGCTCTGTCCTCCTCAAACCTCATGTCCCACCTGATCACTGTCTTCTTGAGTGATGGAATATACACCTTGTACGCCTGAGATGTTGTATCACTATAACCCACAAAAATGCCCTTCTTTGTTGTGGGTTCCAGCTTCTTATAGCTATCTTTGGACACACGGTAGTAAACTTTTGTGCCAAAGATGCAGAAGTGCGAAACATTCGGCTTCTTGCCCGTGAAAGCCTCCTCAAGATTAACTCATCCAAGCACCTATGTGGACTCCAATTATGCAAAAACATAGCAATGTTGCATGCCTCTGCCCACAAGAACATAGGAATTCCTTGACCATGCAACATGGCCTTGCCTACTCCAACTACGTTGTGGTTCTTACTCTCAGCCACCCCATTCTGCCAAGGGTTATGGGGTGTTGTCGGCCCTCTCCTAATGCCCTCCTTGGCACACAAGTCCTTGAAGGCAATGGAGATATATTCCCTGCCATTATCACTCCTCACTACTTTGATCTTCTTCCCAGTCTGGTTTTCTACCAAAGCCTTAAACTCCATGAGCTTAGTTAAGACCTCATCCTTCTTCATAAAAAATATCCAAGTTTTCTGAGAAGGATCATAAATGAAAATAACATAATACATGTGTCTCATAAGTGATAGAGAAGAGAAGAGCCCCCCGCTGTAATATTCCTAATTAGCCATGGCTAATTGGAATATTCGATTTTGTTCAATTTTTGCCCTCTATAGTTATTTGTAAATAAAAAACGTGAGGACGGGGGACATAACTCACTTTTAGAATAAAAAGTCACTTCCTATTAGCACAACGTTGTGACTTAGAGGGGAGCCAAGGGGGCCAAAGAGGGACGCAGAAATGGAGCCCACGCAGACACATGGAGGGACTGCGCAGGAGGGAAGAACACATGGCAAGAGGGGAATCACGCAGGAGGAGGTGAGCCTAGGGATTGTGAGAGGCAGAGGCTATAAAATAGAGAGGAGCCCCCTCATTTTGGATCATTCTGGTTATGAGCATTTGTGATAGTCATTTCGACTTAGAGCATGATGGTTGTTTAGCTAGTCTGCAGCACTGTTTAGTGCATTGAGTGTCTCCGTTTGAAGATCTCACCCTTAGCCCCGGGGGACTTCGAGTGCCTGCTCGGGCAAGGTATTTCCATTGGCATTCCAGCAATAGATTCATCAACATTTCAGCAGCAGTTTCATCAACGTCTTTGAGGAACTGGGCAGAACCCCAAGGGGGTGATTTTCGGGGGTCGGCCATTTTAGAAAAGCTTTCTGGGTTTTTCTGGGTTTTTTTGAGTAGAGTCTGATTCCAGAGTTTCAGCCTTTTCTGAGGTGGGGAGCAGCCTCAAATCCTCATTCATTTTCCAATAGTAGCAGCAGCACGGCAGTTTTCCAGCAGCTAGGACGCAGATCAGTGTGAGGCCATTCCAGGAAAGCTTTTTGGGTTTTTCTGGGTTTCTTGAGTAGAACCCGAATCCAGAGTCTCAGCTTTTTCTGAGGAGGGGAGCAGCCCCAAATCATCATTTGTTTTCTGGCAACAACAGCATGCACGCAGAGAGGCCATTCTTGTCATTCTGAGAGTATTTCTTCACTTGCCTTGTGCAAGTCAAGGTGCCATCTATCTAATCACCTCTTGTACTCATTTATTGCTCAGTATAATAAAATGGCTTAGCATTTCTCGTTGCATTTCTTGTGTATCTGCTTATATTCCCGGTTTACATTATTATATGTTGTTCCACTGGTATTTTATCACTTCTGGGTTATTATATCATTTGCACATATTTGGTTGGAGTTTTTGCTGGGGTTTGAGGAATATTTTGGGTTAGGAATATTACAATGCTATCAGAGCATAGATCTGGCTCAGCCTGTGGAGCTAGCAATCTATGACACCAAGGGAAAAACCCTATAGCTGTTACAGAGGTCAGAGATACAGAGACATTGGACATACGTTGGAGAACACTTACAAAGAGGGAGACTGTGTTCCGATGGTGGACACAGAACAGGAGGAGCCTGTGGTGGACGCGGAGCAAGAGGATCCGATGGCAGATGATGATGAGAAGAGATTTGCACATATGCTCCTCAAATTCGTGCAGGATCTGTCGAGGCAAATTGAGGTGATGGGGCAGAGATTCACGGCAGTAGAGGCCAAACAGCATGAGAGCCCACGGGTTTTTCAGGTTGGTGAGGGATCGGGTGCATCCCACCATTTGCCAGAGCAGCGTGATACTGTGCAGCAGGTGGCCTCACATGCCCCTACATGCTCTACCATGCCCACTTTCTTGGGAGCCGACACGGGGGTCGCAGCCCAGCAGGAGGCAAAGCCTGGACATATGGGCGATTATTTTGCAGAGTACCAAGCCTATGGGCAGGAGTTTAGGGAAGCCCTCCCATTCAGAGATTTTGTTCAGCTCCAGCAGGATAGTAGACCCCGCGACCATCACAGAGGGTACCAACATTACCATGATGGTGGCACCCACCGTGCAGCGAGTAGATTCCACTTGCCTACATTTGATGGTTCATCAAACAGTTCGGCAAAGTCTTGGGTGGAGAAGCTGGACATTTATTTCCAGCTTAACCAGATGTCGAAGACAAAGGCCATCAAGGTGGCAACATTGCATTTGGATGGTGAGGCCCAGGATTGGTGGTTTCATGGGATGGTTACACTAGGGCACTCCATAGTGACGACATATGCCGAGTTTACCAGGAGACTGATGGAGCGATTTGATCAGAGCGATCCAGAGCAACATTTTGTTGAGCTGACAAGGCTCAAACAGACAGGGAGCCCAAAGACCTACATTGCAGATTTCTTGAGGGTCTCTGTGATGGTGCCAAACCTATCCATGACACAGAGGGTCTATCTGTATGTTGAGGGGTTAGCAGAGCCACTTCGGGGTTTAGTCCGATCCACTAAACCAGCCACACTCCAGGACGTTATTAGCAGGACCCGGGACTTATAGGATGTCTTACCCAAGACCCGGACACCTTACCCCCAAAGACAGACTTTCCAGTCTAAGGGGAAGGATGTGAGGATTCCTCCTCCAAAGGGGAATCCAGGACGAGTACAGCTTGACGACGGTGCCAGGAGGGAGCTGAAGAAGAAGCGGTTGTGCTTCACCTATCAGGAGCCATGGGCACCAGGACATAGATGTGTTGCTGGCAGAGCACATTTTATTGAGGTCTTCTCCGAGAGTAGTGGAGAAGAGGATGACGAGGAGGATGTGGAGGCAGGAGATAGCCATGCCATACAATGACCTATGCCACCTCCACCACCATCAGCAAGTGGTGCATCTTTTGCACCCAACAAAGGGGCCCTTGCAGTGTTGCGAGGAGTTCCCAAGTATCTGACGCTGTGCGTACGAGGGACAGTACGTGGCCAGCACGTATCAATTTTGGTTGACAGTGGGGCAACCCACAACTTCATCGATGCACAGATGGTTGAGCGGAGAGGCATCTAGACAGAGAGCTTCGTTGGATTTTCAGTTTTGGTCCCAGGAGATCAGACTATGATGTGTGCTCATTATGTTCCAGAGCTATCAGTGACAATGGGCACCTACACATTGACTGACCACTTTTTAGTGGTCGATATTCTAGACACCAACATGATACTGGGCGTTCAGTGGCTCAACAATTTAGGGAAGGTCACGACAGATTGGAAGACCCTGGAGATGGAGTGGGATGACGAGAAGACAGGGAGGCATGAGAAGATACGGGGACAACACACATATCTACCTCAGACTGTTTCGGCTCATCGGATGGAGGCAATCTTACGGAAGGGAGACGTAGAGTGGGCAATGGAGCTGCGTGCATAAGAGGCAGGGACTACAGGGCAGACAGTACATCTAGAGGTCCAGTCCATCCTTGATCGATATGCCATAGTGTTTGGAGAGATTCCACCAGGATAGCCACCGGATCGGGGGTTTGAGCACACTATCAAGCTTGAGCAGGGCATCCAGGCAGTGATTACCACCCCCTATAGGCACCCCAAGGCCTATCGAGACGAGATTGAGTGAGCTATCCAGGAGTTGCTGGCTCTTAGGCACATTCGACCAAGCACGAGTCCTTTTGCTTCTTCTGTGGTGTTGGTGAAGAAGAAGGACGATACATTGAGGATGTGCATCGACTACAGGGCCCTGAACAAGAAGACCCTGAAGAACAGGTACCCTATACCCAGGATCGATGACTTGATGGACGAGTTGAGGGGAGCACGATTCTTTTCAAAGATTGATTTGAGATCTAGGTACCATCAGATTCACGTGAGGGAGCAGGACATTCCCAAGACCGCCTTCAGGTGTCACTATGGGCACTTTGAGTTCTTGGTGATGCCTTTTGGGCTAACCAATGCACCAGCTACATTTCAGTCCTGCATGAATCACATCTTCAATAGTCATTTGAGGAAGTTTGTGTTGGTATTCTTCGATGATATTCTCATTTACAGCAGGACTTGGGAGGAGCATCTCCAACACATTGAGACAGTACTGTGTATCTTACAGGAGCAACAGTTCTATGCCAAACTCTCCAAGTGTGAGTTTGGGTTGACAGAGATGTTGTATCTGGGACATATCATAGGGGTGGACGGAGTGAGGGTCCATGAGGAGAAAATCAGGGCCATCAGTGAATGGCCGGAGCCGAGAAACGTGATGGAACTTCGAGGATTCATTGGCATTTTCACTTATTACTGGAAGTTCGTCAAAGGTTTCTCACAGCTTGCTACACCCCTGACAGATTTGACGAAGAAGAGGGCATTCAACAGGTCAGATATAGTGTAGTGAGCCTTTGACAAGCTCAAGGAGGTTACGAGCAGCTGCTTAGTGCTTGCGTTGCTAGATTTTACGCAGCCATTTTTCTTGGAGTATGATGCGTCGGGAGAGGGGATCGGTGCAGTATTGATGTAGGGAGGTCACCCGATAGCATTTGAGAGTCGGAAGCTCCTTCTGCACGAGAGGTTATATTCCATATATGACAAGGAGATGCTGGCCATCATGCATGCATTGGCTAAGTACCGACAGTATTTGGTAGGCAACAGGTTCAGGGTGAGGACTGATCACAACAGCCTCAAGTTCTTTTTGGAGCAAAAGCAACTACAGGAGAGGCAACAGAAGTGGATCAATAAGATCCAAGCATATGACTTTGACATTTGAGTATGTCAAAGGTAGGAACAACATTGTAACAGATGCCCTTTCACGTAGACCAACCACATTGTCCCTTATGAGCTTGGATACAAATTGGAGGGCTCGACTCTTAGTAGAGTACTCCAAGGACAGGTTTGCATGTGAGGCTCTAGATGGGCAGGTGGCAAATGACAGGTACAGGGTGGTCGATGAGATCATCTACTACAGGGACCAGATCTTCTTGATTGAGGGGTCTCAACTCAAGAAGAAGATACTCTAGACATCACATGATTCCCCATTGGCAGGACATCAGGGTTTTACCAAAACCTACAGGGCCATTAGGGAGAGGTTCTCATGGAAGGGCCTCAAGGATGAAGTACTCCAACACATCCTAGAGTGCGATGTTTGCTAGAGGAACAAGGGAGAGATGAGCCATCCCGTAGGATTATTGTAGCCTCTTCCCATTCCGGAGAGGAAGTGGGAGAGTATTTCGATGGATTTCATCACAAGGTTGCCCATGGTGTAGGGCAAGGATTGCATCTTTGTCGTCGTTGATTGACTGACGAAGTACACACATTTCTTTCCCATATCCGCACACTAGACAGCAGCACAGGTGGCCGAGCTGTTCTTCAGAGAGATCTTCAGGCTACATGGTCTTCCTAAGACCATCGTTAGTCCCAGGGACAGTCGTTTCATGGGCGGGTTTTGGCAGGAGCTTTTCCAATTGGTGGGGACGGAGTTGATACCGAGTACCAGTTATCACCCACAGACGGATGGGCAGACAAAGATAGTTAACAAGTGGCTAGAGGGCTACTTGCGCAACTATGTCAGTGGGAAGCAGCGAGCATGGTTGAGGTGGCTGCATCTAGGGGAGTACTGCTACAATACTTCACATCACATGTCCAATGGTATGTCACTATTCTATGCTTTATATGGGTATCATCCTTTATCTTTTGCTGACGTGATGTTTGGTGATAGCAAGGCTCCCAGAGCCAAGATATGGATCCAAGAGAGTTAGGATATTCTCCGAGCTCTCAAGGATAACATGGCTACAACACAGAACCAGCAGAAGCTGTATGCTGATAGGGGTCAAGTGGAGAGACAATTCGAGGTAGGGGACATGGTCTACCTACGATTACAGCCATACTGACAGTCGTCACTAAAGCAGAAGGGAGCTGAGAAGCTTAAGCCCTGCGTTTATGGGTCGTACAGGGTGATACGTAGGGTTGGACAAGTTGCATATCAGTTGGAGCTGCCCCAAGGTAGCAAGATTCATAACGTTTTCCATGTATCATGCCTGAAAAAGGCATGGGGCAGCAGGTGACAGTGACAGATGAGCTACCACCCATGGATGACGAGGGGCATTTGGTATTGCATCTGGAGGCTATCATTGATACCAGGGAGAGGTAGCTGTGGAGCAGGAAGGTCCAAGAATTCTTGGTGAGGTGGAAGAATTTTCCGGATGAGGATGCCACTTGAGAGAGTGAGAAGATCTTGCAACATCCATCACTTCAGTTGCTTGAGAACAAGCAACATTTTGCCGGGGGAGACTGTAATATTTGTAATTAGCCATGGCTAATTGGAATATTCGATTTTGCCCAATTTTTGCCGTCTATAGTTATTTATAAATAAATAAGTGAGGACAGGAGACATAACTCACTTTAAGAATAAAAATTCACTTCCTAGTAGCACAAGGAGGAGCCAAGGGGACCAAATGGGGACGCATAAATGGGGCCCACGCAGACACATTGAGGGACTGCGCAGGAGGGAAGAACACATGGCAAGAGGGGAATCACACAGGAGGAAGTGAGCCTAGGGATTATGAGAGGCAGATGTTATAAAATAGAGAGGAACCCCCTCATTTGGGATCATTCTGGTTATCAGCATTTGTGATAGTCATTTTGACTTAGAGCACACTGGCTGTTTAGCTAGTCTGCAGCACTGTTTAGCGCATTGAGTGTCTCTATTCGGAGATCTCAACCTTAGCCCCGGGGGACTTCGAGTGCCTGCTTGGTCAAGGTATTTCCATTGGCATTTCAGCAATAGATTCATCAACATTTCAGCAGCAATTTCATCAGCGTCTTTGAGGAACTGTGCAGAACCCCAAGGGGGTGATTTTCGAGGGTTGGCCATTTCAGAAAAGCTTTCTGGGTTTTTTGAGTAGAGTCCGATTCCAGAGTTTCAACATTTTCTAAGGAGGGGAGCAGCCCCAAATCCTCATTCGATTTCCAACAGCAACAGTTGGGACGCAAATCAGTGTGAGACCATTATAGGAAAGCTTTCTGGGTTTTTATGGGTTTCTTGAGTAGAGCCCGAATCCAGAGTTTCAACTTTTTTCGAGGAGGGGAGCAGACCTAAATCATCATTTGTTTTCTAGCAGCAACAGTAGCACAACAACAACATCCACGCAGAGAGGCCATTCTTGTCATTCTTAGAGTATTTCTTCACTTGCCTTGTGCAAGTTGAGGTGCCATCTGTCTAATCACCTCTTGTACACATTTATTGCTCAGTATAATAAAATGGCTTAGCATTTCTTGTGTATCTGCCTATATTTCCAGTTTACATTATTATATGTTGTTCCATTGTTATTTTATCACTTCTGGGTTACTATATCATTTGCACATATTTGGTTGGAGTTTTTGCGGGGGTTTGAGGAATATTCTGGGTTAGGAATATTACAGAAACACCAATAATGTTGTAGATTGTCTCAGCCGACCACTGGTTATGGCGCTAACCACTGTGCTCGACTCTTGTGGACATGAGACTTTGGGGTGGCTGTATATTTACAAGAGTGATCCATAATTTAGCAACACATACCAGATGCTCCTGGAAGGCAAGCAAGTTCCAAATTTTCACCTCCGGGGCACACTGTTATGCCACCTAGGATACCTATGTATTCCTACAAGTGAGCGTTCCAAGATGATTTGGGAGACACACTACAATCAGGTCGCTAGACATTTCAGAGTAGAGAAAACAAAGGCAGTGTTGCAAAAGTATTTTTATTGGTCGAATCTTCATTGGGATGTTGGGAAGTACATCATATCCTATACTCCTATGCCATTACCAAACTGACAATCAAGAAACAAGGCCTATATACTCCTCTACCTACTCCTAGTCGACCTTGGAAATCCATCTCCATGGATTACATGTCAGGCCTTCCTTTTACTAAGAATGGCAACGACGTGTTTATGGTCGTCGACAAATTCTCTAAGATGACCATTCTGGTGGCCTGCAAGAAGAGTATCACAACAAAATCCATTGCTAAGCTCTTCTTTGAACGAGTGTGGGTACATTTTGGGATCCCACAGTCCATTATCTCAGATCGGGATAGTAGGTTCCTGAGTACATTTTGGTCAAGCCTCTGGTCGATGTTGGATATCAAACTCACTAAGTTCATGACCTTCCACCCCAAAATTGATGGCCAAACAGAGGTTATCAACAGGATGATTGTGCACATTTTGCGCATGTACAACTCGAAACCTCGACACACATGAGATGAAGGCCTCCCCTATGTCCAACACAGCTACAACAGAGCTTTTCATAGCTCAACTAGCCATAGTCCCTTTCAAGTGGGGTTCGGATTCCATCCATTGTGTCCCACTGATGTGACCATACCATTTGCAACTACTCATGCAGATTTGACTCATGTCCAGTCTGAAGTTGATCGAGCTAACAACTTCATTGAGCGCATTCAGAACATCTTCCATCAGGTCCAAGACATATTGGATAGAGCCAATGTTAAGTACAAACAATGTCATGATCAACATCGGGTGCCACACAAGTTCCATGTAGATGACAAAGTTTGGTTACATTTTCCTAGGGAACACCTCGCTAGGCCCCACTATAAACTTCACCCACTCCAATATGGGCCATGCACCACCGCCAAGGTTGTAGGGGACAATGCCTTCGAGCTCGACATTCCACCATTCTTTGGCCTGCACCCAATATTCAATGTAGACCGACTGCGACCATATTTTTCCCCATTGCTGGACACATCCAACATTGTTGACCATTAACACTACCATAACTCGTCTTGGAGATCTTCAAAACTAGGTATTATGATAGTCAAATGAAGATCATATGCCAAAGTTACGACCCCAAGAAGTTGACATTCCAACTAACCCCAATGGGACCCACAATCTTTTGTCGGTTCATCTCCTAGGGTTATGTTTTTGGATGTTTAGGGTTTCCCATTATTTCTCAATGATAAAAAAAGGCCACCAAGCCTCATTTTAACAATTCAAAGGCATGTAGCTGCCACATCTCTTCTCAAAGATAAGCTACCATCACCCGTGCTGGTTTATTTCCATTCTGCTTATAAGCATCTTTTAGTTCTTTGATATTAATGAAACGAAGATTTATTTCTATTGCATTGTTGTGTTTATGTTTATATTTGTATTTTGTTGCATTCTTGCATAAGTTCGGATCAATATAGGATTGGTGAGAATGTCTACAATTTGCTCATTTGAGAATCTATACTAGAGTTCCGCTGCTCTCTCTGCGCCATGTCTCAGATGAAGTGACTTGATTAAGGAGTCCTGCAAGAAGCTTCCAAAGTAACACTACTTCATGACTAAGAGACGAGTTGTGATATACTATGATCTTATTGTACTGAGTGCAACATAAGTTTGCTTCCTGCCTAACCAAGATGTCATAGTTGATCCCAAGCTAAAGCAACACATGGGTGTGTTATTTCTTTCCTCTACACTTCGGGTCCATTTTGGTCCAATCTAAATGTGTATATCCTGTAGCCTCACTTCACTACCCGAGACATATCTCAAACCATATATATTGTACCACACATGTACCTCAACCATGCTTTGCTGCAACCTAATGTATCTACCTCGACTCGGCCATATAATGTCTTAGGGTGTTCACTACAAAGCAAATATCGATCCTGGTGTTAACTAGGTACATTAAGGATCCAATCAATGTACATCAAGGATCTAATCAACTTACATTAAGGATCCAATCAACTTCCAGTAAATCGTGAGATCTACCAAATCTAAATCTCCAATCCTAAGAAATAATCTATCTGACCAAAATCCTTCATTTCAATCTCCAAGGTTAACTCCCTTTAACACTGAAGAAGGTCTTCTTATGGTAGTCCTGGTTGCTCCCTTTATCACGGAAATAGATTCTCCTACCATTGTTGTTCCTTCCATCACATAAGCAAGTCCTTCTGTCACTGCCACTCCCTCTATCACGTAAGAAAGTCCTCCTGTTGTTTTGTCATGGGAGCAAGTCCTTCTACTATTTGACATGGTTTCCTTAAAGAAGGCATATTACTCCTAGAGATCTTCTGTCTCTAGGCATCTTGAAAATATCAACCCATGACATCCTCTAGGAAAGCTACTCCTTCGAATTTTCCTAACAATCTGCTCCCTCATAACTATAAGCTTTTCCTATCAACTAGCACGATCCTGGATGTCCTAACAATATATACAATTTCTTCTTTTCGAACACCAACCGTTCCATTGAGTTTGTGCTCGAGCTCTTAGGTCATACAAAAAAAACTAATTATCTGGTGACTGGAGCAAAACTATTCTTATAGTCCACTCCCTCTTGGTGGGAAAACCCTCTTGTCACAAGCCTTGCTTTGTTCTTCCTGTTGCTACCATCTGCTACCAGAATCATTACCTTGGCGGCATTCCTAATGTACTAATATCTCGATTAAGAAGCAAATTGTTGAGGGTTGTAGGGAATCACCAACTCCCTCTTGATTCTTGCCTCCTTGCAGATGTCAATGAAGTCGATATTCAATAATATAAATCTTAGATTTAATTGTCTTCTTCTCAGGTGGATGCTCATCTTTGTCCTCAACATCATTTGCATGTTTATTTCCTTTCCCTTTTATTGCATGAATTGTAAGGGCTATAGTTTCTTCATCTTGCAGATCCATCAAGCTATCTAGCCACACCAAGGGCTCAACAAAAAGCTAGCATCAAAATCAAGTCGTTCCATATGTTCCCAAGGAGATGAACCAAATGTGCATCACACAAACTCTACTTACATCAACACTCCAAGTCTTGCTCTAGGGTTTAATTCCACAAACCCTAGGGCTTTCAACAAGTATAAGTAATTCAAGACAAATAAAAACTCCTCGATTCCTTGATCATAATAACCACTTATCACACCCAGGTTAGCAGGAGTGGGAGGGGTCATTCTTCGCCCTAAAGATCAAAGAGTGATTCAATTCACCTAGGGATTGGGTAGATCAACAAAAAATCATGATTAATAATTGGCTCCCTATAGAGGATTAGAATTACTAATTATCAAAGGTATAAGGATATTATTGGTTTTTGGAGACTCATTGATCGCAATAAAACAAGTCAACAAGCTAAAGGCAGGGGGAGATGCCAATGCTACAATAATCCAAAGGATTGCCTTGCAGTTGAAGAAATTTGAAGTAATAGAGCTATATCATGTATACAAGCATTTGAATTCAGAAGCATACATGCTAGCTAATAAGGGAACAATTATGGATAAAGGCATAATGGAGCTAGATTATTCACAAATCATATTTTCCCCTCTTCCATGAGGAGTCCAAAATGGCTTATGCTTGCCAAATATGGTCATTACATATATTAAAAATGTGAAACAAGCCACCGGGAAGTGATTGGGGGGTTCAAAGAATTTGACACATCATATATTAGAATTATGGCTAGTGCTTCATTTAACGTCATGCCTTGGTATTTAAAATCACATGTCAGGTATGCATACAAAAGGAGCCTTGGCATTCACTACAATAATTGAAGGGCAAGATGGCGAGGGAAGGACATATGTGGAGAAGGGTAACAAACATTCTATGCTCTCCATTGATGGCCTAGAACATATTCTTCATAATTCGCACATTGGATTTAAATGACACCCAATTCGTAATAGGTTGTGAATTGAATCTCTAGGTAGGAATGGATTTCTGAGTGGTGATTTGATTTGGGCAGTTGTGGCAATACATTCTTTGTGGGGAAAATGTCAATTCAGGTGTCGAGTCCCATTTATTTATATAGCAAGTTCAATTGTGAGTGAAATGCAAGTTGCATAAGGGAATTGACTCTTCATACTACTAGGAGTATCGATTTACAAACTAATGGAAATGACATTGTTGGGTCCCTATAATACTAGTGATTACCCCATTACTATGGTAGTTGTACCCCTTATTAATATTGTTGCGCCCCTATTGCCCCCATATTGTTATTATTGTGCCCCATAGAATCCCTCTATTGTTATTTTTGTGGCCTTTATATTATTATTGTTAGGTCCGGATGGGTTATATTGTGACTCC
>APFE030701583.1:39064-54040 GCA_000404065.3 Pinus taeda
AATAGAGGGATTCTATGGGGCACAATAATAACAATATGGGGACAATAGGGGCACAACAATATTAATAAGGGGTACAACTACAATAGTGATGGGGTAATCACTAGTATTATAGGGACCCAACGTGGCCAATGCTTCATTTAACGTCATGCCTTGGTATTTAAAATCACACGTCGGGTATGCATACAAAAGGAACCTTAACATTCACTACAATAATTGAAGGGCAAGATGGAGAGGGAAAGGACATACGTGGAGAAGGGTAACAAACATTCTACACTCTCCATTAATGGCCTAATACATAGTCTTCAGAATTCGCACATTGGATTTAAATGACACCCAATTCAGAACAGGTTGTGAATTGAATCTCTTGGTAGGAATGGATTTCCGAGTGGTGATTTGATTTGGGCAGTTGTGGTAATACATTCTTTGTGGGGGAAATGTCAATTCAGGTGTCGAGTCCCGTTTATTTATATAGCAAGTTCAATTGTGAGTGAAATGCAAGTTGCATAAGGGAATTGACACTTCATACTACTAGGAGTATCGATTTACAAACTAATGGAAATGACATCCATAGAGGAAAATTTGAGTGCACAGGACCAAGAATGCTTGTGCTAGTCCATTGATAGCCTTGCGAAGATGGTATTGTTGTTGATGGAATTAATGAATAAGAGAACTGAAATGGAAGAGTAGGAGAAGGATGCAAAGCTAGAACTATTGGAGAAAAAACATGAATGGTTGTAGACAAAATTGGATAAGAATATGACAATTATGGAGACAAGGATGGCAATCTTGAAGCTCAGATTGAATGAAGTGGAAGCATCCCCAAACAAGGTGAGCACAATCAAGTAGGAGGAGCTAGAGCATAATGAAGACTACCCAAGGAAAAAAGGGCAGGAGACTAAATGGGAAAGGAACAGTGGTGCACATAACAACAGGGGAAAAAATGGACACAACAATAGAAGCTAGGGCATCTAGAGTTTGAAAATTTCAATCTTTGAAAAATGTTTTGTGTTTAGGAGATTTTTGTAAATACTATGGTAGATACCAATGTAGAATTGTAGTTAGAAGATCCTACAGGGGCAAGAAAAAACTCTTGTGGATGTACTAGAATTGTGTAGCCTCTAAAAACTGAAAGATGTAAAAGGTTTTGGCCTTGAAACCAACCTTCTTTTGAATGCAAAATGATAACCGTTTCATTAAAAAAATGGCCACTGATCACCTAGCTGTTAACCCTCCTTGTAGCCATTTTTGTTCCTTGTTGGTTAGCCCACTTTTGTAGCCTTAAACTTGTTCAACTTTGGCCTAACACACGACTGATTTCCTATCCTCGACCCTCTCGTTTGTAGCCTTTTTCTTTGTAGCCCTTTCCTAGCTGTTGCACAACCAATTCAACCAGCCTCATTGGTAGTCTCCAATAGGTTTCAGTACCCCTGTTGATGCCCTAAACTACCATGTAGCCACCTTCTTTATCTCAGCCTCTTGAGGCCCTAACTGTCCAACTCCATGTTCATAATATTTGAGGCCCTTCAACCTCCTTTAACAACTGAGGCAACATGTGGTTTGACTTGTACAACTGAGATGAGGTTACATTAGTCTTTGGCAACCTAGAGTAGGTTTCATCCTACTAATCTTACAATATCTCGTTGTTTAGGAGACCCTGAATAAGCGTTGTTGATGCCCTAAATAAATATTTATGTTTATGATCCTACATTTTCATCCTTAAATAGACCAAAACTCCTTCAAACAAACTCGACTAACTTCTAGCTTGATATAACTTTGTCTCAGCTCCTCTATAACAAAAATATCCTTGACTAAACCTCCAAACTAGTCGTGCTTTACCATAGGAATCACCTTTTAAGAAACCATACATCTGCTTTTGGCTTCCTCCAGGGCTAAATGGCTGCTCTTTTAACAAGGCTCTGATACCATATTGAATTTTCTACAATGATGCACAGTAGAAACTAATATTCTTATCTGATAATTACTACGTAACAATCTTTATACACTTTATCTTATGCCGCTGATACTATTAAACAACTGTACACAAAAGATTTTGATAGTAATGTAGTGAAAACAATAAGATCACAAAGAGATAACCATGCACAATAAATACAACAAATTTAGCTTGGGAAACCCAAACTTGGGAGAAAACCCAACAACTTTTCTTTTAGGATAAATTGTTCTTAAAGAAGGTTTACAATTCCAAATTTGTTTATAAATTTGTGCCAAAATCCGAGTCAACACCAGTCAATCCTGGTCAAAATTACAACTAGTCAAGGTTGGTAAAACCACCAAAATAGTCAACTCTAGTCAACTTTTTGGCCTGGTCAACTTAGCCCCCATGGGCGACTCCTATTGTCAAACTCAAAGTTGCAACCAAACTTGCAACTAAACATAAGGTCAACTTTGTCCTTATCTGCAATCAAACTTGGCCTCTTCTACGATTAACGCTCAGCTAGAAACCTTGGTCAAACATGTCAAATAACAACTCTGTTAACTTGGTCAAAGTTCAACCAAACAATAAAGGAATCAAGTCGGTCGTACCTTCAATTTGTCCTCTTTTACTCCACATGTGCGACTTTCATAAGATCATAAATATGAAGAAGAGACTCACTTGCTTTTAGAGAAAAATGGAATGTCACATCATCAATATATACTAGTCGAATGGGGTTGAATTTGACGAGGGGACACATCCTTTCATGGTGGGGTTGACTTGTCCCTTTTGAGCCTACATGAAGCCCATAAAATAATTTTTTTATTTTAATTTCCATAATTCTTCTAGGCGAACTTAGGAGGCCTCTTGGCATATGGGAATACCTTTTGATGCTACACAAAAATCAACATTATGGCGGGTGGCTTCTTCAACCACCAGGATTCCCTCATTAAATGTCCTTCAATAGAAGGGAAAAGATGCAAAGATTAATTTCAAATTTGAATTATTAGCAATATAAATTTTAGGAACATGAATTATTTTAGAGGCATAAATTTCATAGCACTAAACACTCCACCAGGACTTTGTCCATGATTGTTTTCAATTGCCGATAAATGTCTATAATTTCAATATATCTTTTGTGTTGGGTTCCAGTATTCCTAGTGTTTGGGACCCAACCCCTCACTTCAACCTCCACATATTTGCTTCCTAAATTTCTACTTTGGTTTATGGAAGAGTAGAGAGGGCCAAGCATTGAGCCTTCAAGCTGGAGGGTAGGGGATTGGTTCTTTTGCTCCCTATGACCTACTGGGTAACTAGTTCTAGCCATTGTTATTAGGACCAAAAAAAATGATGACTAATAAGAAACTTGTAAAAACTCTTGGAAAGGAGGAAAGGTTTGACAAAGGAATGAAGAGCTTAAATGAAGAGAGCATGAAAACATGTAAAACTTACGTAAGTATAAAGGAAAAGCTTGATAGACCAAAGAAGAAGTGCACTTAATCCAAGACTGCCTTCTAAGAAAGGGCACTAATCTATAATCAACATAGAAAGCCACCTTAAGAATTGGAGAAAGCAAAAACTAGAAAAAAGAGAAAGCCAAAGAGACGATAAGTGCAATAATAGGAAAAAACCCACCCCAGCGAGAAAACAAGGACAATGCCATTATTGCCAATAAAAATTACGGTGACATGCTTCATAGAAATAAGGAAAAAAGCACCAGGAGCAACCTACGAATTGAAGCACCAAGGTTGGCTAAAAGACTCCCATGAACCCAAAGACAACTCAGAGCAATTGGGAGCCCTGAGTATAAAATCCATTAAACAAGACGATCACTTAGACCTTGAATGAAAGTCAAACACTCATCTGGGATCTAATCTTGGTTCAGACCTATCACCATGTAAAATGAGAACTCTACCAAATTAGAGAGGCCTCTCAATTTGAAATTCCAAGCAAAGTTGAGAAATTGTGAGACTTTGAGAATCTACAAATACGCCGAAATATAAAACAAAATATACCAATTACTTGAAGCTCATAAAGTTTCCAAATCAAAATCTTATAAATATTCTATTTGTTACCAATACTCTTCCCACAATAAAACAAGAAAGCTCTCCATCATTCATAACTCCTCTACCTTCATAAATCAATACCAGTGCTGCCACCCTCCAACCCCACCACCTTACCTATATCATTCTCCTCCTAAAGTGTTTACATGCTACAACTTGATTTAATGTTTGATACCAAATGAAAGATGTCACTACTCCCAACCACCCTAAGTAGCTTATCTTCATTGCTATCCATCATCACTCACAATAAAAAGAAAAAGTATCTAACTTTTTCTTACACATTTTTCAATCTATTTTATAAATGTCTTATTTTTAGAAAGGTATATACATAAATTTCATTATTTCATAAATCCACCTATCTCTTTTGCTTATCTTATTTTTAGAAAGGTATATACATAAATTTCATTATTTCATAAATCAACCTATCTCTTTTGCTTATTTGACTCGTACACAACTAAAACAATATTTTACTTTTTCAAACGCGCTTTTCATTCTTCCTTTCCTCGAACCCCTCTTGAGAATGATTCCCGTTCATACGCTTCAGAAAGAAAACACACATCTAAAGCATATTTTTGACAAAAAAACCCCCTCGGGATCGATCCTCGTCAAGTTATTTACAACCGTTGATAACTGCTCATCGACGGTCCAGATTAAGCTAACTCGCTGCAACGGATCGAGAACTCCGATCCGTCGATGAGAAACACGTGGAGTTCTCGGATTTCAGTACAGTTGGAGCTATGCCATTTATATACTCTTCACTGAGATTCTAAACCTCGTTATTGTCGAGAGCAACAGAGCGATTGGCAATTGAGATTCGATCTTGAGGTCTTTTGGTTGTGGAGATTTGAAGGGGGAAAGATGTCTGGACGGGGAAAGGGAGGCAAGGGTTTGGGAAAAGGAGGTGCAAAGAGGCACAGGAAGGTACTGCGTGATAACATTCAGGGAATTACAAAGCCCGCCATTAGGCGTCTTGCCAGGAGAGGCGGTGTCAAGCGTATCAGCGGCCTTATATATGAAGAAACGAGGGGTGTACTGAAGATTTTTCTTGAGAATGTCATCAGAGATGCCGTCACTTACACAGAGCACGCTAGGAGAAAGACTGTAACCGCTATGGATGTTGTCTACGCCTTGAAAAGGCAGGGCCGAACCCTATACGGCTTTGGAGGTTAAAGAACGGGGCTTTGTTTTTTGTTCATTTAATGAATTGCTGATGGCGTTTTCAAACGCCAGAACTTGCTTTCTCTGGGGATTTGTAATCTTGTTGGTGCTGAAGCAATGCTGAATTGCTACTTAGAGCATCTGTTAAATGTGTAAATTGTTCCTCTATGTGAGGGTTTCTCTTTAGGGTTTCAATTCAAAACCAAATTTGTATGGAAAAACTGTTTTCTTATCAGGCTCCTGATGTTTTGTGAAGTGTACATTTTAGAATGCGGTGTGGATCTTTATATTTTGTTATAATAGCAGCGTATTTATCTTGCACGTGTCTACAGACGGTGGAGAATGCAGACTGTCTGCAGATTACGCAGCAAAATATGTTGCTTAGGTTGTTAGTCACAAGAGTTTTCTTTTAATTGAATTGACGCAGAATGCTTTTAGAGTGGAGGCTGGTAATTATCTTTAATGGAAGTTCCTGAAGTTGAATGGAATGCTAAACTGATGGTAGTGAATGTCTGGTATATTTAAAAACAAATTTTCTCTATGTGAGGGTTTTTACTTAGGGTTTCAATTAAATTCCAAAGTAATGAAATACAGTGTCGATCTTTATGTTTGTCATTTTAGAAACCTATGTATCTGGCATATTTTTACAAACGATGTGGATTGTGACTGTTTACAGGTTATATAGCGAAATATGTTACTTATGTTGTCTGTCACGAGAGGTTTCTTTTAATTGTACAGCCTCTGTGGTTTTGAGTGGACACTTGTAATCATCTTCTTTTAGGAGACGAAGTAAATATGTGCTAGGGTTTCTAGGAGCTCCTGAAATTGGATGGAAAGTTAATGGTTGTGTAGTTTGATTCGGTCTGGGTATTCAAAAACAGAATTGGTGGCTGTTAGATCTGGTTGCCCAGATTGTTGTGAATCGGCCTATTGTTTTTGTGGAACGGTCGCTGGGGTAAATCATACGGAAGTAAACTGTTTCTATGATTCTATAACTATAATTTGGTGTGAAGTTTGACCGCCGTGCTCGCTTTAGTTAAACAGGTGTCTTTTCGAATTTTAAGCCCAATTTGGTAATGATGTTCGTTTTAATGATTTAAAACAATTTATTAAGGAAGTAGTGAATGATATAATAACATTGGGAATTAGACTTCATGTTTTGGAGATATGTGATTGTTACATCCATAGAATTTACAAATATAGTACAAATATAATTAAAACACATCCATTTAGAATTTACAAATATATTACAAATATAATTAAAACACATCCATTTAAAAGGAATTTATAAATATATTACAAATATAATTAAAACACATCCCATTTAAAAGAAATTTACAAATATAATTAAAACACATCCCATTTAAAAGGTCTTTATAATTAAAACACATCTATTTAAAAGGTCTTTCTAAATATATTAGAAATATAATTAAAACACATCCATTTTATAATTAAAACACATCCATTTCAAATTTACAAATGTATTACAAATATAATTAAAACACATCCATTTAAAAGACAGAAACACATCCATTTAAAAGGTCTGTCTTGGCTCAATCTAAATATATTACAAATATAATTAAAACACATCTAAATATATTACAAATATAATTAAAACACATCCATTTAAGAGGTCTTACAAATATAATTAAAATTTAAAAGGTCTGTCTTAGGCTCAAATATAATTAAAACACATCCATTTAAAAGGTCTGTCACAAATGTATTACAAATATAATTAAAACACATCCATTTAAAAGACAGAAACACATCCATTTAAAAGGTCTGTCTTGGCTCAATCTAAATATATTACAAATATAATTAAAACACATCTAAATATATTACAAATATAATTAAAACACATCCATTTAAGAGGTCTTACAAATATAATTAAAATTTAAAAGGTCTGTCTTAGGCTCAAATATAATTAAAACACATCCATTTAAAAGGTCTGTCTTGGCTCAACTATGGAGCTTGAATGCCCATGCAACACATCTATTTAAAATGATCACTTCACATATTACAAATATAATTAAAACACATTCCCATTTCTCTAAAACACATCCCCATTTCTGGGCTCAACTATGTAGCTTGAATGCCCATGCAACACATCTATTTAAAATGATCACTTCACATATTACAAATATAATTAAAACACATTACATCTATTTAAAATGATCACTTCACATATTACAAATATAATTAAAACATATTGCAAATATAATTAAAACACATCCATTTAAAATGTTTGTCTGGGCTCAACTATGTAGCTTGAATGTCCATGCAACACATCTATTTAAAATGATTTAAATAGATCTCTGTCTTGGCTAATTTAAATGATCACATGAAATCCTACTCATAGGTGATTTAGAACTGCTGATATTGTTGATAAAAATAATAGCAAAAAAAATCTCAAGGATTTGGCATTGAACAAGCAGTTAACAAGAGTAAACAGAATGTTGAAAGACCTCTATTTGGCTCAAATATGCCACATTCTTAAAAACTTATTTGACTCAAATATGCCACATTCTTAAAAACTTATTTGACTCAAATATGCCACATTCTTAGAGAATTAAACAAAGATTTTGGATGTATTGGCAAATATTGGATGCTCTCTTCAAGAAGGAATGATCAGCATAAATGTAGAACTTAGGAATGAAAAACCTGCATTTGGCTCATATATGCCACATTCTTAGAGAATTAAACAAAGGCTTGGATATATTGGCAAATATTGGATGCTCTCTTCAGGAAGGAATGATTAGCATAAATGCAGAACTATTGACAAAGGCAAACATTTTTTAAGCGAAAAGAGTGCTTTAGTCATTATTGGAAATTGTAATGGTCAGACATTCCTTGAGCAAAAAGAGTGCTTTAGTCATTATTGGAAATTGTAATGGTCGTTTTGGCTATGCCTGATCAGCTTTCTATCAATAAAAATAACCATTTTAGTTAAAAAAAAATGATCACTGTTTTGGCTCAACTACAGAGCTTGAATGTCCATGCAACACATCTATTTAAAATGATCACTGTCTTGGCTCAACTATGGAGATTGAATGTCCATGCAACACATCCTATTTAAAAATGATCACTTCACATGTTACAAATATAATTAAAACACATCCATTTAAAATGTTTGTCTTGGCTCAACTATGGAGCTTGAATGTCCTTGCAACACATCCTTTTAAAATGATCACTGTCTTGGCTAAATTATGGAGCTTGAATGTCCATGCAACACATCTATTTAAAATGACAATTTTTTTGTTGGCTCAACGATGGAGCTTGAATCTAAAGACTTTAAGAAAAATGATCACTTTTTGGTTGAATTAACACCATGGTCCTTGAATTTAAGTACATTGTTTGTTGGCTTAATCATGGAGCTTGAATTTAAGGTCATTGTTTGTTGCTTTAATGACATTGCTGTTTGCTCAATCATGGATCTTGAATTTGTTGGCTCAATTATGGAGCTTGAATTTAGGACATTGTTTGTTGGCTTAATCATAGAGTTTGAATTTAAGGGTGTTAAAGAAAATTGAGCTTGTGACCTCTCAATAGTAAATGCTAGTAAATGCATTTTAACAAGTAATTTGCATTTAACAAGTAATCTATTGAAAAAATTGAGCTTGCCATCTCTCAATAGTAAATGCATTTTAACAAAGAATCTAAGAAAATTGAGCTTGTGGCCTCTAGTAATTACATTTTCTCATCTGAGTTATTAACCCTTTAGGATATTGGGAAAATTTAGCTTGTGACTTCTCAATAGTAAATGCACTTTAATGACCTCTCAATTGTATTTAACCTTGGAGGTTAATTTTGTTAAATGCACTTTAACAAGGAATCTACCAATTGAATTAACCCTTGGGGTTAATTGTAATAGTTTTTTTTCTTTACCTTTTTATTTTTAATGTAAATTAAAAAAATATGATTACATAACTTAGTCTTGTTTAAGTTGGTTTCCCACAAGGGAAATTTTGTCCAAAATATTAACATAAATAGTGCATATATCTAATTAAAGGCTTAAGCTTATAGTATTTAGAACATTGTGTACAACAATGGGTTAAACTTAATAGATTTATATCATCATTGCAAGATAGATAACCATGTAGATGTTTATAAGGTTGAAGTGGAAATATCATTTGGATTAGATTGGGTTTAGCCCTTGTGCAAAGAGGTTAGTGGATCTCTTACCAAATGAAGAGCCATATTTGTGTTCCAATTTTAGGGTGTGGTGCTCCAATTTAAGTTCACATGGTTGCACCATAATTTCCCTCTGGGCTTTGTTGTGTTCCAATAGGATTTGGGTAGTTACTTAGGGGTTGAGGCAAGAAGTTTAGCATTAATGAATTTTTCATAGTTTGCATAAACCTCAACATTTACATGGGCAATTTCCCATTGGAACTTGAAGACAAAAGTGTTGAGTTGCATTGTGGGCCTTTAGAAGACACATCTACGTGGGTAATTTCCCATTGGAACTTGAAGACAAAAGTTTTGAGTTGCATTGTGGGCCTTAAGGTGAGCTTGAGCACTTACCTCCCCTTGTTGATGTAGTGTAGTGAAAAGCACAAAGATGGGTGAACTTGCAATGTCAAGAGGAGTGAAGGGAGGGAATAATACAAGGAGGGGAATTGAGTGGAAAGAATAAGTTTGAGTCATCCAAACAACACAAGTAGTGGGGAGGAGGGGTGGTGGACATGACAATGCTTAGTGTAGGGGAGATATAGGGTAGAGAGAAGTGAGAGGAAAACATTGTGCTTTACATCTACATGAGACATGGGTGAATGGTGAGTTAAATCAATAGAGTTCAATCCTTAGAGGAGGAAAGAAAAATTTGTTGCAAATAGAATATCTTGAAGACTTCGACCAAGTCTTTTCAAAAAGCAATATAGCAAGTGGTAGACAATTACCAGTATAACAATAGATTGCAAACCCAAGAATTGATGATTAATATTGTGGAAATTGATAAGACTCGATCTTTGTTTCCTTATGTGTTATTCACTCCATTATGTTGGCATGCAAACCAAAGAGACTAGTTTTCCATGAAAACCTTTAGGTTAGGTGCAAAATGGGTGAGAGCTAAATAGAGGAGAGTGACTTTGGAGAAGATGATGAAGGACCTACACCAATGCTTGAATTGATGTTGTAAATTGCAAAGGGACAACCAAAGGTTGATGTTGGGGAGGGAATTACATGTTTTGAGTGCGTAAAGGTAATTAGAGCTTAAAGTAGGGAAATATTTGGATAGGAGGCTATCAAAATGTCTTTGAAAGGAGGGATGTAATGAATGTTGCATTATTTTGAAGAGTATGTGGTACACTCTCCTAATTGTGCATGTGATAAATAGAGGCGAGACATCTCCCCTCTCTAATGAGTAGGGTGACAACAAAGTGTTGTCCCATCACCTTTGCTGCGTTTTAATGATGCCTTGATTGGGGAAAAATGATACTAGTTCATTACAAAAGACTCTTCACTTTATTGATGGATTTGAAGTAGAAAAATTGTTTGCTCTTTATTAATGGGTGAAATGTTATATAATATAATAATAATATTTTTATTTTTTGAGAAAAGAAACCCATATTTTCATTATCAAAGAAGCAAAATGCATTTTGTAAGGACGTGACAATGCTTAGTGTAGGGGAGATATAGGGTAGAGAGAAGTGAGAGGAAAACCTTGTGTTTTACATCCACCACATGAGACATGGATGAATGGCGAGTTGAATCAAGATAGAGTTTAATTCTTACAGTAGGAAAAAGAAAATTGTTGCAAATAGAATACCCTGAAGCTTTTAACCAAGTCTTCTAAAAAACCAAGATAACAAGTGGTAGACAATTAATAGTATAGCAATAGATTGCAAACCCAAGAATTGATGATTAATATTGTGGAAATAGACTCAATCCTTGTTTCCTTATGTGTTTATGTAATTCACTCCATTGTGTTGCTATGCAAACTAAAGAGACTAGTTCTCCATGAAAACCTTTGGGTTAGGTGCAAAATGGGTGAGAGCTAAATAGAGGAGAGTGACTTTGGAGAAGATGATGATGGACCTAGACCAATGCTTGAATTAATGTTGTAAATTGCAAAGGGACAACCAAAGGTTGACGTCGGGGAGGGTATTACATGTTTTGAGTGCATACAGGTAATTAGAACTAAAGTAGGGAAATATTCTTGGATAGGAGGCTATCAAAGTGACTTGAAAGGAGGGATGTAATGAATGTTTGCATTTTATGAAGAGTATGTGGTACACTTTCCTAATTGTGCATGTGATAAAGGGAGGTGGGACATCTCCCCTCTCTAATGAGTAGGGTGACAACAAAGCATTGTCCCATCACCTCCACCTTATTTTAACGTTGCCTTGATTGGGGAAAAATGGTACTAGTTCATTATAAAAGACTCTTCACTTTAGTGATGGATTTGAAGTAGAAAAACTCTTTGCTCTTTATTAATGGGTGAAATGTTATATAATATAATAACAATATATATATATTTTTTTGAGAAAAGAAATCCATGTTTTCATTATCAAAGAAGCAAAATGCATTTTGTAGGGACATGAAAATGCTTAGTGTAGGGGAGATATAGGGTAGAGAGAAGGGAGAAAAACCTTGTGCTTTACATCCACATGAGACATGGGTGAATGACGAGTTGAATCAAGATAGAGTTAAATTCTTAGAGGAGGAAAGAGAAACTTGTTGCAAATAGAATATCTTGAAGATTTCAATAGAGTCTTCTTAAAAACCAAGATAACAAGTGGTAGACAATTATTAGTATAGCAATAGTTTGCAAACCCTAGAATTGATGATTAATATTGTGGAAATTGACAAGACAATCCTTGTTTCCTTATGTGTTTATGTAATTCACTCCACTGTGTTGCTATGCAAACTAAAGAGACTAATTCTCCATGAAAACCTTTAGGTTAGGTGCAAAACAGGTAAGGGCTAAATAGAGGAGAGTGACTTTGGAGAAGATGATGAAGGACCTAGACCAATGCTTGAGTTAATGTTGTAAATTGCAAAGGGACAACGAAAGGTCGATGTTGGGGAGGGAATTACATGTTTTGAGTGCATAAAGGTAATTAAAGCTTAAAGTAGAGAAATATTCTTGGATAGGAGGCTATCAAAGTGATTTGGAAGGAGGGATGTAATGAATGTTGCATTATTCCGAAGAGTATGTGGTACACTCTCCTAATTGTGCACGTGATAAAGGGAGGTGGGACATCTCCTCGCTCTAATGAGTAGGGCGACAACAAAGCGTTGTCCCATCACCTCCACCTTCTTTTAATGTTGCCTTGATTGGGGAAAAATGGTATTAGTTCATTATAAAAGACTCTTCACTTTATTGATGGATTTGAAGTAGAAAAACTCTTTGCCCTTTATTAGTGGGTGAAATGTTATATATGTATATATATATATGGTTTCTTTGTGAAAATAAACCCATATTTTCATTATCAAAGAAGGAAAATAGATTTTGTATATACACATTGAACATGTGTATTTGTTAATGATTTACCTTGATCTTTGTTTGGTAAAAAACTATAAAAAATTGTTGACTATAAGCAACATTGGGAAAATCTTAGAACCAAGACATGATTTCAATGATGAACAAAGGACAATCTGTGATCATTGTGAGGATCGAAAACAATCCTTTTACCCTTTTTCTTTCAAGTGTCTATCCAATGAGTGGGATTGGAAGACATTGGTGTGTTCACCATAATGGAAAGACTCTTTGCAAGGTTGTCATTTGGGGCATTAACAAATATGAAACTTGTATCTTTATCACTCTCTGAATTGTTAGACTCATGGGTTTATTTTTTCCCTCATTGGAGATGCTTTAAAGACAGTTCCATGTTTTGTGGCTCAACTTATGTAGATAGGTAACTTTGGAGGGCTATCCACCAACCCTTCTACGTTCAATTCTGCTAGAAATTTTGCGAGATCCTTTGATTATGGTCGACACCATTTTTCTGGAGGAAGATGAAATGTTGAGGTAGTCTATGTTAGCGGTACTTGACATTTCGAAGATATTTATCAAAGACATAAATGTTAGCTCATAGTAATTATAATCACTAATCTCATGAGAAAATGCCAAGGTGAAGTCGGTTTAAGTGATTGGTCTTGACAAGGAGAAAGCTTTTGTGCAAGGCATAAGTTCAATTCATAGAGTAGGTCACATTTCCTAAAGACAGTAGGTAGTAAGTTTGAATTATAGGGCAGGGCGCTATTTCCATTTTGAGTGTTAAGCACTGAAGATGTGATTTGTGACCTTGGCTTAGTCACAAACCTGGTCTACAAGGCAGGGCACATTTTAGAATCCTATCGTAGGTTTCACAAATAGATAACTAATAATTGATACTAGGTGCACGAACTACTACTTCATACTTACTAGTTGCAATTTGTGACATAGTGTAGGTCGCAACTTTGGGTGACAATTAGATATGTAATGTGTGACATAAGGGTGTTGGAATTGATGTTAACAAGGTCATTGTCATCATCATACTTGTCATATGCATGTGTGATGGAATGTGGACTAGGTGGTCTTATTAGTTGGTATTGATGTTAATTCTAGAGGTCATACAATTGTAGAAATTCTGACTATAGATTTATTTGATAATGCAATATAACTAAAGCAAAATACTTTAATATACTTATACAATCAATTAGTGGAAGCTTAAAATATTTGAGTTAGATCAAGCGGAACACATATAACCAGAAGAAGAATCAATGTACATGAAACACAAAAGAATACTTAGGGGAAAGCCTTAGCTAAAAACCCCATTATATGTATTATCATACAAGTTGGAAATAGAATTACACCAAGCCTTAGCTCTCACAGTGAGCTAGCTCTCAGTACAATATTCACAGATGCTCACAGGGAAAATAGACTTTTCATAAGCCTTCTCCTCTGCCCTCCAAGCTCCTATTTCCTTGTGCTATTTCCCCTGGGCGATTCTCCTGATACCAAGTGGAACATTGATCACTCACATTGATCTCACACCTTGTAAAACTACGCAATCCTCCAGGAATGAATTCCTTCTGCATGCATGAGTTTTGTTTATAGGAAAACACATACCACTGATAGTACACTGTCCCTGTCTTTAATCTCAACTGGGTCTTTCTCAGAATAGACATGCATGAGTCATTAATGAGAGAATCTTTAGTTATCTGGAGTACACTAGTTGAGTGCATGCGTGCATCAACTGACTAAAAACTCACATTTAGTTCCTAAAATAGTTTGGAACTAATTTATTTGGACTTAACTCAGTGAATTGAGCTAACTAATTACAACTCAATCTTATCTTCTTAATTAAGGGATAATCTCCTTAATTTAAGGGATCACTGTTGCATGACTTCAGAAAGACTTCTAACTTGAATTTCTCCAATTAATTAACTCAAGATGAATTAATTAATTATTTTTCAAACAGCGGGTAAGACTAAATTCGAATTTTAATTCACAATTTTAATTGAAGGACAAATTAAAATTGGAATATTCTTGTTGCCACATTTCAACACTCCCTCTCAACAAGAAAGGGATTATTTATACCGACCGGAATGAGGATGGCGCTGCGGAGACTATCTGAAAAGGGTTAGGGTTCTTCTGCAGATGGTCGCCACGACTGCACCCTACCCACCCTACCTCCTTGCTTTCTATCGTCGTCCGTTCTCCCTCTAGCTACAACGCTTGCAGTGGTTCCCATCACCCGTAACCTGTCGAGGCACTCTGTTATGCTTCTTAACCTGCAAAGTAATACCGAACAGAGAATATGCGAAGAAAAGATACCCAGAACATAGAATATGCGAAGAAAATATACCCAGAACACAGAATAGCAATGATTTTATTAC
>APFE030701583.1:72740-143185 GCA_000404065.3 Pinus taeda
ATGATCGATGATCATCATCATCACTACCATTATCATCGTCAATATAATTTTCATCATCCCCATCATCATAATTAATGAAATTTCTATCATCATTGTTGTCAACTTCGTCATGAACATCATAATCATCATTCATGCCATTATTGTTGTTGATGATGACCAAGATGAGAATAATGATAATGATGATCAAATGATGATGACTTGGAAGATGACTCTAAAGATAATGATTATGATTATGACCATGACAACATTTAAAAATTGGGAAGATTGTCCAAGGTCATTATCACCATCATCATTTTCATTATAACTCCCATCATCTTTATCATCATTTTGATTATCATAATAATCAAAATTCATGTCATCGTCATCATCTTCATTATCATCATCGTCATAATTATTAACATTGTCATAAGTTGTTCATAATTGTTAATGTCATAAGAAATATCATCAATGCAAAAAATATATGAGTGTTTGAAAATGGATGCAAAAGTAAAAAAAAAATGGGGACAAAATAGACGTAAAATTGGATGAAGAGTGGACACAACATAAGTAGATGCAAAACAAGACAAAAAATTGACACAAAAGTGGATGAAAAAGTAGATGCAATAGCTGATGCAAAATTGGACACAAAATAGGATGCAAATATGGATGAAAAAGTGGAAGAAAACATGGGTGTAATAGTAGGAATAAAACTTAGCATGAATTGTTGTGAAATAAATGTGGATACAACAATGAACAAAAAACAAAGACATAAACTTGGATGCAAAAAGGAGGCAAAATTGGATTAAAAAATGGATGTAAACATGGACCAAACATGGGTGCAATAGTGGACACAAAATTAGATTCAAAATTAGAAGCATCAAAAGTGGATGTAAAAATAGATGCAAAATGGGATGCAAAAAACATAAAAATTATTTGATGCAAACTTGGACACAAAAAAGGATGCAAATGTGGATGCAAAATTGGAAGAAAATGCGGTTTTCAATGATAAGCACAAGATATGGCACAACAAAAGTGGATGAGAAACTGGATGTAATAAAAAACACAAAAAAAGATGCAAACTTGGATGCAAGACAATATGCAATAAGGGATGCAAAAGTGGGTGCAAAGATGGGTGCAATAGCAAAAAAAAAATTGGATGAAAAATATGGATGCAATGGAAGTAGATGCAAAAGATGATACAAAATGAGATGCAAAACTCAACACAAAAGTGGATGCAAAATAGATGCAATATTTTGATGCAAAAGTGGATGCGAAGATGGATGCAAAATTGGAAGCAAACGTGGGTACAACAGTAAGTACAAAACATGGTACAAATAGTGTCACAAAAAAAGTGGATGTAATGATATATGCAAAAAAAGAAGCAAATGAAGATGAAAAATAAGATGCAAAAAGGGATGCAAAAGTAGACGTAAACATGGGTGCAACAATGGATGAAAAATATCATGCAAAATTAGATGCAATATGAGACACAAAAGTTGATGAAGATCTTGACATAAAGGGAATGCAAAAAATGTTGTAAAAATGGATGTAAAAAATGATTTAAAAAATTATGCAAAAGAGGATGCAAGAGATGATGAAAAAGTTGATGCAAGTGTAGGCGCAAAAAGTGGATGCAATAAATGATACGAAAGTTGGTGAAACAAAATTAGGTGCCAAACTTGATGCAAAACATGGTGCAAAGGATGGCACAAAACTTGGCATAAATCCTGGCGTAAAACCTAGTGCAAAACCTGATGCAAAACCTATTACAATACCTGGTGCTAAACTTGGTGTAAGACTTGGTGAAAAAATCGATGCAATCTTTGCATCAATTTTTGCAACATATTTGATAAATGGACACAAATAGCACCAAAAATGGGCTCTAGATGGACAAAAGGAAGAAAAAATGGACGCTAATCACAGGGTTTTGTTGTAGTGAATCCACACCCCGGCCCAGGGAAACCCACAAGTTTTGGTACCTGAGGCGCCACCATCAGGGAGTGACGCGGTGGTATCCCCTCTTTCGGAACCAATCCCAGCGATCGAACATTCTTGCCCTGAAAACCTTGATACAAACCCTAACCAGTGTGTGGAAAATTCGGATGACCCTGAAGAGCCGACGCGGAGGGGGAAAAAAGGAAGTGCTTCAAAGCCAGAAGCGAAGACGTTATTCTTAGACTCGGGGAGGACATTCAGTGGGGTGACACCATGGACACGACGGACAGGGTTTTGGTTGGAAGAATTCGCAACCGTAGCTATACAACAGCTAGGCTTAAGATGTGGACCTCGGAGGTATGGGGGCAACGCCTGGCGGACCTCCCAACTATTCAAACCTCTGTCAGAGGGTGGTTCACTTTGCACTTTTCCAGAGTCGAGCACACAAATTGGGTCTTGTCGTCCTTCTGGAATTTCGAGCATGCTCTAGTTCTTCTTTGGTGTTGGAACTCTCTATTTGACATGAAAAAAGAACAGATAGGAGTCAGACCTATATGGGTTCAGCTACTTGGACTGCCCCTTCAATTCTGGTTAGAGGATATATTCTGCCACATTGACAACATTCTGGGAACCTACCTCGATCACGACAAATCATATATGGGTTCAGGGATGATGGCATATGCCAGGATTTTCGTTCACCTGGATACTCAGGGCGGTCTTCAGGAGAACATCACCTTACAGTGGAAAAGCTTCTCTCGAAAGCAAACCTAAGACTATGAAGGTGTCCCTTTCCGCTACAGACATTGCCACAAAGTGGGATCCTTGTACAAAGATTGTCTGCTGAACAAGAAGGAGAGGGCAGGAGATAAGGGGAAGGATACATTGCAGAAAAACGCTCAAGCTCAGGGTAGCCCTCCAGTGGTGGAAGAGGCAGCGAATTTTGCACACTCAGAAGCATTACCTGTGACCACTACGGTGAACAGAAAGAAGCGGGGAAAGGCACCCACCAGTGCACCCTCTCCTCCTCTAACCAGAGCAAGGGCCGCTGCTGAGGCTACTTTCTCTACGATATGTCGAATACAAACTCCTCCTCTATTTACTCTAATGTTTCTCCACACTGCATTGATACTAGTTCTGATCAGTGCTTTTCAGTATAGTCCTTTGCTCACACCTTCAACCCTCCCAAGGCTATGGACTGCCCTATCAAACCCTCCTCTCCCACCATCTACTGCACTCCGCCATCCTTTCCTGATGAACCTCCTCCAAATTCCCATATACATGTAGCTCCCTCTCATTCCAGTGCTCCATCTTTCAGATACCCCACCCGAGCCAGGGTTCGCTCTCAGGCCCCTGAGTCCATGGGTATCGGCATCATCACCTCTCCCCCTCCTCTAAAGATGACTAGAGGCAGAACTTCCTCTCTATCCAAAGCTAAGCTACAAGCCAGGGAAGAGATTATTGCGGGCAAACAACACGCCATCCCTGGGTACTTAGAGCAGTGAATACCCAAGAGCTCCCTCTTCCATGAAATTTCTCTCCTTCAATTGTAGAGGGTTGGCTAGCCCTACTAAAAAACTAGCCATGAGGAGATTGCTCTCAGCAGAACACTTTGATATTCTATTTCTTCAAGAAACCCTAAGCCAGGGTTGTGTCATTACCCAACTCCTAGAATCTTGGCTACCTGGATGGACATTCCATACCCTTAATGCATCGGGGCGGTTAGGGGGTCTTGCGCTGGGGGTAAAAAATCAATCCATCAAAATCTGTAATGCTTGGGGGAGTTCAGGCCACCTAGGAGCTAACATTTATTCCTCAGAGCTTGATACTGAGCTTAGGATTATCAACATTTATGGCCCCTGTCACAGCATGGAGGAATATTGGAGCAGATTCTTAGACTCACACATCCTTCAAAAGGCAATCTCGTTGTGGGTGGGGTGGGGGGGGGGGGGGGGGGGGGGGGCGCGGGGAATTTAAACTTCTCCATCGGATTTGCAGAATCATGGGGACACAATGCACAAAGGGACATCCTCTCAGATTTTTTCGAGACCAATCTGGAGGATCATAATCTCATAGATATCCCCTCCCCAAAATCACTGGCCACTTGGAGAAACAACAGATCAGGGGATGACAGTCTCTTTAGAAGACTAGATAGATTCCTCATTAAGGAACAAATGTTAACCTTGGGGTAGGGATATAGACAGTGGGTGGGCTCTGGCGGAATATCAGACCATAGGTCGATCTATTTGGAAATCAAAGGGGGTATGAACAAACCAAAAGGAACTTTCAAATTTAATGCAGCATGGTTGAGGGATGCTGAATATATCCATCTAGTAACTAATCACTGGAGGACTCATCCCCCAGCGGTAGCAAGGACTATATTGGAAGGATTTTCAAAAAACATAAAAGAGCTCAAAATCCTCTCAAAGCAATGGGCTCATAAGAAGAGATCGCATGAAGACCATACACTCAAACAGATTGAAGAAGCCATTGAGGAGTATGAGAATGACAATGAGGGGATCTTCTCCTCCCCTGAACACAAAGAGCAGAGAACCTCTCTTTTGGCTAAGAGAAACCAGATTCTTAAGGACAGAGAAGAGAGCTGGAGACTAAGAAGCAGAGCCATCCGGCTTAAGGAAGGGGATGACAATACCAAGTTCTACTATAAATTTTCAAATGGGTGCAAAGCTATAAATACTATTTGGCAGCTATTAGATGAACAAGGAGAACCGGTGAACACCTTTTCCCCACTGGCAGCTATGGCCACTGCCCACTTCAGGAACATCTATAACTCACCCCCAAATGCCACCCTGGGAGACATAATGAGGACAACCCAACTATTCCCAAGGTTTGTAGAGCAAGAAGAAAGTGGGGAATTGACAAAGGAGGTCTCCCTGGTAGAGCTGGAGGACACTCTCAAATGGTTTAAGCGAGAAAAAATCCCTGGTCCGGATGGCTGGAATGTGGAATTCTACCTGGCCTTCTTTGATACTCTGGGGGGGGGGGACCTATTACAAGTTATAGAGGAATGCAGAACCTCTGGAAGAATGTATGAGGCCTATAACTCAACCTTTATCGCCTTTATACCCAAATATGACAATCCCACCTCCTTTAATGATTTCCGGCCCATCTCCTTATGTAACTTTATTTATAAGATCATCTCCAAGATAATTGAAAATCGACTCCAGCCGTTCTTATCAAACCATATCTTAGCGGAACAATTTGCTTTCTTACAGAATAGACAAATTCATGAAGCAGTTGGAACAACACAAGAAATTCTACATTCTATTTAGACCCAAAAGCTAAAAGGTATGGTCCTGAAAGTTGACCTCTCGAAAGCCTTTGACAGAGTCAACTGGATATACATCAGAATGCTATTAATGCACCTGGGTTTCCCATATGAATTCATAAGATGGATTATGAGCCGTATCACTAATGTAACATTCAGCGTTCTCATAAATGGTGCAGCCTCTCCTTTCTTCCACTCCGAAAGAGGCCTCAGGCAAGGATGCCCACTGTCCCCACTCGTCTTCTTACTCATCATGGAAGGACTCAATTGTTTGATAAAGGAGGAACACCGAAGAGGTAGACTAAGGGGGATCTGCATCATTGAAGGATACACATTAACGCACTTGCTCTTTGTTGACGATGTGCTACTTTTCCTAAATGGGAGTATTGGTGATGTGACTGCACTTCTCAATTCCTTCACTATATTCCTAGCAGCCACTGGCATGTTGGTTAATAATGAAAATTCCTCTATAATGGCTATAGGATGCTCACCATACGAGATTCAATATGCCCTGAGAAGATTCCCTTATAACCTACAACAACTCGAAGAGGGACTAAAATATTTGGGCTATAGATTAAAGCCACATGGTTATAAGAACACTGATTGGATTTGGCGCATAACCAAAATGGAAAAAACGCTAAACATCTGGTACCTCAAATATTTATCAAGAGTAGGAAGACTGATACTCATAAAAGCAATGTTGGAAGCAACTCCAGTATATTGGATGTCTTTAGCATGGATTCCTAAGGGAACACTGGCCATAATAAAAAACCTACGCTGCAGATTCCTGTGGAGAGGGAATCAGCTCGGAAGGATTTTGGCCTGGTCCAATTGGGGCTCTTTGGCACTCCCAAAGAAATGGGGAGGATGGGGTATCAAAAGCCTTGGCACTTTCTCCACAGCGATGGCGGCAAAACTAGGGTGGCAGCTAGTCACATCGCATAGCCTTTAGACTAAGGTGGCTACATCTAAATACATAGCTCCTTTAAATCTTATGGATTGGATTCGCCAACCTCAATGGACACAAGTTGAAAAATCGAACATTTGGAAAAAAATCCTACAAGCAATTCCCCTTATCAGGGATGGACTTACATGGAGAATAAAGTTAGGAGAAGTTTTTAGAATAGGGATGGATCCTCACTTCCAGAGGGATCTCTCACCTTTGCCAAATAGCAGACAATGATCACTCTACTTTTTTACAAGAAGCATGGAAATATAGGAGGGCACTACAGATCCCTCAACCATGGCAGCAACACTGGAAAGAATACACGGAGGCCCTCACGAAATCCCATATTAGGATACAGGAAGGGGAGGATGCGCTAATTTGGGCACATGCGGAGCATGGAAAATACTCACCTAAAGTGGGAAACATAACTCTTATGAATCCACTGAAACCTCCGATGTGTGAATCGTGGTGGAGAAGCTTATGGAAACTAAAATCACCCCCAGGTCGAGGCTCCTCATGTGGACCATTCTGAGACAAAAAATCCCAACAGGAGAAAATTTGATCAAAAGATCTTTTCATGGACCCTTTTGGTGTGGCCTTTGCAAAGCTGACAATGAATCTGTGAATCATCTCTTCCTTACTTTCCCATGCACAAAAGAGATATGGAGTACTATTCACTCACATATACCCTTGCTCCCTCTATGGCAGGGAACAACTATTTAGGAAGCCTGGGAGGGATGGTGGTCCACTGTATCCTCTAAAAAACAAAAAACATCCTTTACTCACTGGGCTATATGGATTGCCCAGAATAGAATTATTTTTCAAAAATCCTCCCCCCACTGGCTGGCCATCACTGAACAAATCCTAGTAGACTACCAACATATTCCAGAGGAGGAAACAAATCCCAATCCCAGGCATATCATACCCGAGAGTATAAACCAATCTCACCCCTGGGCATACTTTGACGCGCCCAACTCAAGACATAGGATGTGGGGGGGGGGGGGGGGGGGGGGGGGAGGAGCTCTCCTTCATCTTACAACAAATCATTATTACAAAATCCAAATGGGATTGGGCAGAGGGACGAACAACTTTGCTTAGCTATCAGCGACAAAATACACCATACATTTTGCTTTGGAAAAACAATGCAGAAACTTACAGCTATTTGCAGATTGAAAAACAATATGCAATTGGATAAACAAAGTTACAAATTGTCATGATTTTTCTCTAAGAAACATCATGGAAGAAATATACAGACTCATAAATTTATTTGACACATTTACTTGTCAACATATATACAGGGAGCAGAACACAGCTGCCGATCTACTATCCAAAGAAGCGGCACACAGGCCTATAGGAACTTGGAGCATACTGGAGCAAACTGATGGAACATTCCATTAGTATTATCATAGACCTTTTATAGAAATATCAGAATAGTAAATCTAAATGGGCGCTGAACACATAAGTTTTTGTTATATATTTTGTTGGCTTTATATAATATTATATGAATGTTTTTATCAATCAGTCCTATACATGACAGTTATTTTTTGATATTCTCTACGTAGAGTAAGTACATATTTCATATTGAAAATCACAACACAAAGTAGTGTCTCCCTACGTGGAGTACACCTCTTTCTTTTTTGAATACTCAACATGATAGGCTTCTAGCCCATAGTACAGTGTATGCCACTGGCATCTGCAAAATGTAATTTTCCTCATTAATGAAAATTACGACTTTTTCCAAGGGAAAAAAGAAAGGGGTTATCTGCCACCCCGATCCTGTCTCTATGGAAATCGAATTTACACTTTGACAATGCCTTTGTCAAAATGTCAGCATCTTGCTCCTCTGTCGAAATACACTGCAGCAACATGATCCTCCTCGCTACACAATCTTTGAGATGATGGTACCGGATATCGATGTGCTTGGACCTATCATGAAACACTGGATTCTCAGAGAGTTTGATACAACTCTGATTATCACAGTAGATCACAGTTGGATCCATCCTCTGATCATACAAACCAACTAGGATTTTCCACATCCAGATGGCCTCACCTGTTGCCTGACTTGTAGCCATGTATTCAACCTCTGCCGAGCTGAGTGCAACCGACCTCTGTTTCCCGCTGTACCAAGAAACTACAGTTGATCCAAGGTTGAAAATCCCTCTTGATGTGCTCTTCTGATTTGATGGACTCCCTGCCCAATCTGCATCAGTGAAGCCCTGTAGCTTCACTCCCACTGTCCGTCTGTACCATAATCCATACTGAGATGTGCCTCTGAGGTATCTCAATACATGCTTTTCCGCCTTCCAAAACATCTTGATACGCTGAACCATCGCTTGACTTAGCTGGTTCACCGCATAGCACAAATCTGGTCGTGTGTTCACTAAGTACATCAGTGAACCCACAAGCGCCCTGTACATAGTAGCCTCTACTACTTATCCTGAAGTAGCATCCTCCTTCCTCCAGTGACCTGCTAGAGGAGTCTGCATGGGCTTTCACTTCTCCATGTGGAATCTCCTGAGTATCTCGTTGGCATACTTGCCCTGAGACACAAACAAATCCCCATCCCTCTGCCCCACTTCCATGCCAAGGAAGTAATGCATGAGACCCATGTCTTTAATCTCAAATTCTCTTGCAAGGTCTTCCTTACAAGACATGATCAACTGATCATCACCTGTCAATATGAGATCATCAACATAAAGTACAATGATCAACGACTTACCTTTCACCATGATGTGGTACAGGTTCGCATCTGCTTCACTCTTTGTGAAGCCCAACCCGGTGAAGTAGTTGTCTATCCTGGTGTACCAAGCACGAGGTGCTTGCTTCAGCGCGTACAAAGCTCTCTTAAGTCGGCACACATGCGACTCATGATCGAAGGTCTCAAAACCTTCCAGTTGCTCTATGTACACCTCTTCCTCAATCTTGCCATTGAAGAATGTAGTCTTCACATCCATCTGATGGATCTTCCAACCCATCTATGTTGATAGTGCCAACATCGATATGATAGATGACTACCTTGCAACAGGAGCAAAAGTCTCATCATAGTCAATCCCCTCGACTTGGGAAAAACCAGGGGCAACAGAGCTTGCCTTATGCTTCTCCACACTACCATCAGCATCTTGCTTTACCTTGTAAAGCCAATTGGAACTCACAACTGACTTGTTCTCCGGTCTCGGAACCACGTCCCAAACATTATTACGAACTATGGAGTCATACTCCTCCACCATAACATTAACCCATCTCGGCTGCTACACTGCTTCCTCAAAGGAAGATGGCTCAGTCTCAACACATTCCCCAACAAGGGCCATGTATCCAGTGTACCTCTCAAGTGACCTCCTCTGTCTGCGCTGAGAAGATGGTTCTCCCACATTCTCTCTCACATCTGTCAACAATCTGTCAGCTTCTCTTCTGCACTTCCGTCCATCTCTGAAAGACTCTACTTGAGTGGATGTCTCCACTCCTGGAACCTTTGCATGCCACTGCTTCGCATCAGTCTGAGGCTCCTCCTCCTTAGGAACCAATAGTTCCTCCACAGCCTGTAGTTGAAGCTCCCTCTCAAGGGAAACTCGCATGGCCTACTGCTCATCAAATTTGAGATCTCTGCAAACCACTGTCCTTCGACTGGTAGGCAGATACACCTGATAATTATGGGGTGTATTAGTGTACCCCACAAGTATCCCCAACTCTGTTGTCGGATCAAGCTTCTTCCGTGCATCCTTTGTCACATGGCAATATATCGATGAGCCAAAGATCTTGAAGTGACCTACATTTGGTCTCTTACCGGAGAAAGCTTTCTATGGTGTCTTCATCCCAAGTATGCGATGCAGGCTTATACTATGAAAATAGACCGCTGTGTTGCATACCTCAGCCCACAAGTGAAGTGGTAGGCCTTGGTCATGCAACATCGCCTGTGCTTCCCCTACAATAGTTCTATTCTTCCTCTCGCCACCCCATTCTGCTGTGGATTATGAGGTGTTGTCAACTCTTGTTTAGTTCCTTCCGCTACACAAAAGTCCTTAAACTCTTGAGAGATATATTCTCCACCATTGTTGCTTCTCAAGGCCTTGATCTTCTTCCCTGACTCTTTCTCGACCAAAGCTTAGAACTCACAAAACTTTGTGAAGGTTTGGTCCTTCTTCTGCATGAAATAAATCCAACATTTACAAGAATAATCATCAATGAAAATAACATAATACTTTTGCTTCGTTGTGGATTCTGTCGAGAATGGTCCAAACACATCAGTATGAACTCACTCTAAGATAGCCTCTGCTCGACTGTCTCGATCATGAAAGGAAGACTTGGTGTACTTTCCCAAGGTACAACCTTTGCATGTGTCAAATTGGTCAATTTTACCTTTGGGAAGTCATGTAGATATCAGCTACATTATCTTCAAGGCCCCATGATGCAAATGGCCCAACGGCCTGTGCCACAACTCGCCAATGTTTTGGCTTTGCATCAATTCTGATTTCATATTCAATGCTGCACAATCATCTACCTCTAGTTTATAGAGATTCTTCACCCAAATCCCTATCCTCTTGGTTTGACCCGTGGCTATGTGTCTTAGGAACGCCTTTCCTTTACTGAAGAAAAAATCGTAGCCTTTGTTCTTCAACATCATGACCGATACCAAGTTCTTATTTAGCCCAGGCACATACATCACATTTGTCAAGGTGAGAGGAGCTCCATGCTTCCTCTGAAAAGCAACCATGCCCGCTTCTGAAACACTATACCTTCCATCATCACCCATCTCTATGCGCATCTTGAGGTCTTTCTCCTCCAAGGTACTGAATAAATTTTTATCACTGGTCATGTGGAATGAGGCTCCATTGTCAAGATACCAGACACAACCCATCATCGATGAAACCATGCATGCGATGAGGGTAAAGTCCATTTCAAACTGAGAGGCTAATGCCTCCCCTTCCAATCCTTTTGAGGATCCCTTCTTGGACTTCTTCAATGGGCAATTAGTCACATAATGTCCCATCTCTTGACAATTAAAGCATCTCACTTTAGACTTGTCAACCTTCTTACTTCCATGAGAAGAATTTGATTTGGAATGGGAAGCCTTACCCTTCCCTTTCCTTGCCTTACTTGCTAAGGCCAGATTTTCTTAATCATCATTCTTGGATGAAGAATCATCCCATGTGATCCTCCTGATCTCCTCTTGCATGAGATCCGACCATAGTCACTACCAATCCCGCAGTTTCTCCCTTCCATTCACAAAGTCCTGGTAGCTATTCCAGCGCTTTGGAAGGCCAAGGAGAGCAAGGCTCATCATATCATCATCGGCTGTAGTTATTCCCACACTGCTAAGCTCATCTCTGCAGGTGGTGAGCTTGTTCAGATATGTGGAAATAGTATCACCCTTCTCCATCTTGATTCTTCGAAGCTTATCCTTGAGTGCCAATTTCCTCTGGTCGCTACTGTTCTGGTAGAGGTCTTTCAATGTCTTCCACATTGAAAATGGAGTATCCTTCCCATGGAGACTTGAGACAATATGGTCTCGAACTCCCTCAAGGATGATCCGTCTTGCCTTCGCCACACACTTCTTCCATTCGGCCAACTCTTGTGCATTAGTTGAAGTTGGCTTTTGGATTTCTTGATCAATGAATTCCTTCAAGCCGTTGTCTTCTAATACAACCTCCATGCGATCTTTCCATGCTATGTAATTTGAGCTACCATCCAAGGCATACTCGAGTCTCAATCCATTGAATTCCATTGGCCAACCTTGAAGCATGATAATAATTCAATTTTGCACCTGCAACCCCAAACTTCAAACATTGAATTTTCTTCTTAGTATACGGTTCACATCTCCGATAACCTTTGCTCCGATACCATGTCGAAATTCTGATTGTAGATTAACCTGATAATGCAATATAATTAAAGAAAAATACTTTAATCTACTTCTACAATCAATTAGCGGAAGCTTAAAAGATTTGAGCAAGATCAAGCTGAACACATATAACCAGAAGAAGAATCAGGGGAACACAAAAGAATATTCAGGGGAAAGCTTCAGTGAAAAACCCCACTATCTGTATTATCATACAAGTTGGAAATATCTTAGAATTACACCAAGCCTTAGCTCTCACAGCTAGCCAGCTCTCAGTACAATCCTCACAGATGCCCACAAGAAAAATAGACTTCTCATAAGCCTTCTCCTCTGCCCTCCAAGCTCCTATTTCCTTGCGCTGTTTCTCTTGGGTGATCTTCCTGTTACCAAGTGGAACACTGATCACTCACACTGATCTCACACCCTGTAAAACTGCGCAATCCTCCAGGAATGAATTCTTTTTGCATGCATGAGTTTTGTTTATAGGAAAACACATACAGCTGATAGTACACTGTCCCTGTTTTTAATCTCAACTGGGTCTTTCTCAGAATAGACATGCATGAGTTACTGATGAGAGAATCTTCAGTTATCTGAAGTACACTAGTTGAGGGCATGCATGCATCAACTGACTGATAACTCACAATTAGTTCCTCAAACAATTTGGAACTAATTTAATTGGACTTAACTCAGTAAACTAAGCTAACTAATTACAACTCAAATATAACTCAATCTTATCTCCTTAATTTAAGGGATAACTGTTGCATGACTTCAGAAAGACTTCTAACTTGAATTTCTCCAACTAATTAACTCAAGATGAATTAATTAATTATTTTTCAAGTAGCTGATGAGACTGAATTCGAATTTTAATTCACAATTTTAATTCAAGGACAAATTAAAATTGGAATATTTTTGTTGCCACATTTCAACAACAATTATGTCAACTTCATGGTGATGTAGATTGGACCATAGTGTGTAGGTATGTGTTGGCATTGATAGAGCTTGATGGAAGCATGTTGGTCATGGAAGAGTTGGAATATGTTGGCATGCACATTGATGGACATGACATGATGATTATTGATGTTGCTATAGGTAGATGGTGCTGCTACAGTTGATCATGCAAATTTACATGTGTTAGAGATGGTTGATGCAACACTAATTGAGTTGTCAACTAGGTCCCTCATTACGTCTTTATGTCTATGCCTATGAGGATGAATTGTAGTAGTGATGTGATCGCTTCATGATGTGATATTTATGTTTCAGAGATCATTCAAATGTGTTTCACCTTGTTCAGAGGTCAACTTGGCAGTGACATTTGAGAGGCATGTATAGGTGTTGAAGAAGAGGATGCAACAAGTGGCATAGGCTTTGGACTAGAGGATTGATGATTTCCTTGAGTTTTAGCCATATTCGCATGCACAGAGGCCTATGGGAGAAGTTGGAAGGCTCTTGTTGCATGGAGGCCAGCCTATGGGAGTGGTTATAACCTCAGTTGAGTTCAGGCAGTGTCAAGGGTGTGAATGAGGAAAAAATGAGAAAAGCTCCACATCCCTCGTGCTATTCGAAAGGAAATTAGTTTGGGAATTCCCAGAGGTTTCCATCATTGTTTGAAAAAGTCTGAAATTGTTTGAAAATATCCTCTCATGGTGTGAATGCATTTAGTGCACTAAAAGTGACCTTAGTGGATTGATTTGGTCCAATTTATGCACTTTTGATCCTATTCCCAAGCTCAATTTCACCTTACATGTTTTATATACTTGATATTGGAGTTGAGAACTGATTGATGATAGTAGTATGTAAGTGAGAACGTTGCAAAGAAGTAGTGTTTGCTTTAGATCTAGTTGTGATTATAGATGCTTCAATGAGTGAGTGTTAATGGAAGAATAATGAACACATTTGAAGCATGTTGTAGAATATATCAGAATTGGAGTTGCTGGTGTAGAGATTGATTGGAGAGTGTTGTATGTTGTTGGAGTATATGTTGCTTTTCAGGAGTTACTGATGCATGTAGCACATACCCATGTGTCTTATGATGTTATTTGTATTATGCAACATTATTTTGTTGTGAGGATTTGATTGTATTCAAAATTTATGTGGCCACAATGTTACTTGTTTATATTCTATTTGATGACGAGATCTCACTGTTGAGAGCATGTATGCAGAGTTGATTTCTTGTTGAGCATAATGTCTTGGGATTCAGTGTGAAAATATATGAAAGGAGATTTGCATAGTGGTAGAGGAGCAATAACTTCATGAGATAGGAACATGGATATCGAAGGTTCAACGAAAGGAACAAGTTTCTCAATCCAATGGTGGTTGGATAGTCCAATGGTAGTTGATAAATGATCGACTGATCGTGGTGGCCTTCAATAGATGGTAGTCCATAGAGAATAGAGAATATAGTCTTCTAAGTTGATCAATAATATCGAGTCTCCTAGCTGATGGGTGTTGAAATTATGTATATGAAGTCGAGTCTTCACGCTGATGGGAGTCAACAAGCTATGTAAAAGATTAATTGTTTGACTAATAGAAGATCAGAGCAATGCAACATTAACAAGGGTGGTTTTTCTTTCGGAAGGGTTTCCACCAGAAATCTTGTGTCTCTTATGTGGAAGTGTTTTTGATGTGTTGATTATTGTTGATGTCATGTTTATCTTGTTTTAGCTGCTTATATGTTTTACATGCATGTATAATCTAATGAGTTGCTGGTGCATATATGTGTGATTCAGTAAAAGTAATTCAAGGTCATAATTGGTAAAGAAGTCACATTACTGATTCACCCCCCTTCTTAGTGGTGCTCAAAGGTTTCCAACAATTGGTATCACAACAGGGATCTTGTTTGCAGCTTGATCGCCGGAGAGTAGATATGGAGTTTGTTGGTGGATTTTTTTTGTTTTATTAATGTTCGAAATGGTTGTCCTCACTGCTGAAAATTACAAGGTATGATACAAAAATCTAAAATCTCAATTATTATCTTGTGGATATAACAATTTTAGATTAGTATGTGAATTTTGTGGCAAAGATTCAATTGCAGATGAGATTTTGTAGCAAGATGCAAAAGCACGGTGCATAATCTACAAGAATCTTGATGATGATGATGTGAAGAAACTAGTGGGTTTGAAACGTGCCAAAGACATGTGGGACAAGTTAGAATCCATTTTTGGAGATGGTGCTAGCAACAAAATTGAAAATGAAAAGAAAAACAAGAAGAACTAGAAGGGCCTTCAAGATCAAGAATATCAGCTACAAGTTACCCATTCTTCCCGTGCACATGATTCAACAGATGATGAGAGGAGATTAGAAAATCTTGCACCTAAAAGTATAAAAATTAATGATTTTTTGTTGAGTTATAATTTTGATGATTTTGATTTTTATTATGCTGAATTGGGTAGTGAAGATGAGAATGATATTAAAGTTCTTAGATTTGAGATTTCTAGACTAACAACTGCGTGCAAGGATAATATTTTTATTTATTGCAAATATGTGATAAGGAGACCAAACTCAAGGAAGAGATTGTGAGCTTAAAAGTTAAATTGGCAGGAGCAGAAAAAGTCGAGGAAGGCATGAGGAAGGAGTGCAAAGTGAAGGAATATGAGTGTGAAAGATTAGAGACGGGAGTGGTTTCCTTGAGAAAACAACAAAAAATGGAGAAGAGCATGGTAGCATTGGATAATTTGCTTGACATCCAAAGATCACCATTGGATAAATCTGGTCTTGGATTTCAAAAGGGCGAGTCTAGTTTGCATGTAGACAAAAACACCAAAGAAGAACCCAAGAAACTTGTAGCAAACAATACTAGCAAAAAAAGGTGAGATCCAAGAAAAGAAAAAGTAGATCCAACAGTGAGTTAGCATTCAAAAGGACCAACAAAAGAAAAATAAGCAGAACTAGTAGTAGATCAAGTAGCAGAACCAACAACAAAGAAGAAAATCTCAAGGAGCACCTACGTTGAGAATATTTTTTTTCTCTTAGAGATAATCATGAAAAATCTGTACTATTTCAAAGGAATCAAAGTCCTTGTGTTTCTTTTGTGCATAATGTATAATGTTACCACTGTCACAAGTTTGGACATGTTGCAACAAATTGTTGGAGAAAAACATATAGACCATATCAACAAAGATTCCAACAATATCAATAACTAAGGAGAATGACCAACAAGTATACTTGTGATTTTTATGGTTATTTCTACTCATGTCACTTGTTTGACCATAAGGAAATAGATTGCAGGGCTAACTGTTGGAGGCGAGACACATTTCATGCACGGTTTAGTTCTGGCATGAACAAAAGAAAAGTTGATCCTCTTAGCCATGTGGGTTTTCCATAGATTTGGCCATATGGAAAGAGATTGTTTGCTGCCCCGTTACTCAAGTCAAAACCGTCAAAAGCAACACAAATAAAGAGGATCCAACACAAAACCAATGAAGCAATTGAAAGAAAAAAAGAAGCACAACAAAGATGAGAAGAAGCAACCCAAAACTGTGTGGATAAAGGAGCAACAACTCTTCATCTAGTGAAGAGAATTCTCTCCTACAGTCCATGATTATTCATGCATACTTATAGAGGACCGCAGATTATGAGAGGTCCACAACCTCGGGGGAGTGTATGATGGAGTTTTCAGTAGGATATGATGAGTTCATTTCAACCTTTATGCTCTTTCAGGTCCATAGGATCAACATGTCTTATTAGATGTATGCTGAGCTCAGGGGGAGCTATGCATGGGGTTGAGTTTCATGATTTATCTTGTCTCTTTAATTCTTTTTTTCGCTCATGTGATTATAACAACTTTACGTATGTATTCGTGAGTGAAAATGAGTACATTTTTCAGCCATGTATATGTTTTTGGTTTTCACTAATCATTGGTTTTCACTTAATTCTTCATCATGCCCGCCCTCCGCACCTGCCCCTAACAATTATCTCCTATATCACATTCCTCCTTTCCTCTTAAAATTTCCCTATCAAACTCTCATGATCCCCCCCGTATGAATTTTAACTCTTTTTGAACCCCTCCCTTCTTTGGACCGAATCCTTGGTTACTAGCTCCACCCCTCTCCTAACCCTAAAAATAATATTAAGCATTATTCAGAAATACCACTTATATAAGCTAATAGCATGAGCTAACATTAGGTATAATTAAGTTTCATGGGTGAATTTATTAGCAATAAACTAACAACATAGACTTAAATAAATAAAAAATCTAAGCATTAGCAAAATAATACATAAAACAAAAGAAATTATAATTTAACCAAAATAAAAATAAAATTGAAAATGAATTTATAAAATAATCAAAATCGTCATTACAATATTTTGAAAACATAAAGGTAACAATGAAATTAAGAATATCATGAATTATATTATCAAATATAATAAAACTCATAATGGAATATATTAACAATAATTAAAAGACATAAATCCATAAATCTTTAGCAAAATAGAGTTAAGTATCACAGGGAGATTTAAAATAAATAATTTTTTAGCAATAAATAAATAACATTTATTAGCTCTTTTAAATAACATGATATTAGCAATAAACTAATAACACAAGCTTAAGTAAAATCTATATTTTATCAATAATAAAGTAATATATTAACTCCTACAAACATTAAATAAAGAAATTAAATCTAATTAAAGTAAAAATAAAAATAAAAATGTAATTTATTACAATAAGTTAAAGACATAAAAGTAGTAATAAAATTAATAACATCACAATTTATATTATTAAATATAATATAACTCACATTAAAATTTATTAACAATGGCCTTTAAAGCTCACCTGAAACTTGCAGCAACCATATGGGATGACCTCTAGACAGTCATTGACGCCTCAGCAGTGCTCAAGGCTGGCAAGGAGGGACACACGACTCAGCTGCAACAATATAAGAAGCTGCAAAAGCTAGGAGAGCAACACAACAATGGGCGTACAACTGAAGTCAGTGATGCCACCGTAAAGCAGCACTCATGCAAAACGATAAGCCATGTCAGGGAAATGGATGACTGCGATTACCCCGTGAAGCAGTGCGCAGGCAAAATGGAATCAACAAAGGAGCAATAAGCAACAACATTGAAGAAGCTACGTAGCTCGGAAGCTTAGTCCACCCCTAGCCGTAGCATAAGTAACTTTCTGCAGTTAAATAACAACAGGCTTAATGACAAATCAGACATTAGACATGCAGTTCCAAACAACAATATATATTATAACAACGATATAGCTAATATCAATGAATCATATGGGAATGATATTAGCGTGGAAGACATTAACCTAAGTAATAGTTTAGGCCATATAAACATTTTATTAGATAAAAAGATAGAAAACAACATCATACATGGAAACATTAATGTATTAAATAACAATATAATAAAATAAATAATAAGCTAGATAATAGTACAATGAGATTTGATACTATGGACAACAACTTAAGAGATTATATAGAAAATACAACCAATAGATCAGATAACAAAATAAAAAACAATTCTCACAATAATTCTATTAAAAAAGTTATTAATATATCCTCTTACGAATTGAAGAAGGAAGAAGCTGAAGTCCTTGACAAAGGACTCAATTTTTCTGTGGCCTCAAAACGAATCCCTAACAAAGAAATCATTTGCAGCCTTGAAGATGGAATCAAAACTCTTAATGATGAAGATAAAGAGCTTGTTAGACAAGAGTGCACTGTCATCCTAAGGAGAGCTAGACCTCCAAAAAACAATCTAAACCATGAGCAACTGAAAGCCCTAAAAACACTGAGAGATAATAATGACATTGTCATTCTAAAGGCCGACAAAGGAGGCGCCACTGTGGTGATGAATCATGACGAATACATAAACAAAATGAAAGACCACCTATATACCAATGGTAGCGACAAAAAACTTCATAAAAACCCCATCTCAAAAATTACAAGGCTAGTCAAAAAAATCATTTAAGAGACTAATCTGGATGAGAAATTAAAAATGCGCCTTACCCCTGACAGTGAAATTACACCTCGTATTTATGGGGCCCGTAAAATTCATAAAATTGATGTCCCTGTTAGACCTATAGTCAATACTATTGGAGCACCCACATATGAACTAACAAAGTATGTCGCGAGCACCCTAGCCCCTCTAGTTGGTAAAACCAACTGTTTCATCAAAGACTCTAACCAATATGTTGAGTTCATTAAACAAGCTAAGGTAGATCCGGGTGATAAAATTGTTAGTTTTGATGTGGTCCAACTCTTCACCAAGATTCCCTTAGATGAAGCAATTCAAGTAGTAAAAGAAGTGGTGGACCCCCAACCCGCGAAGTTGGCTGAAATCTGTCTTCGTTCCACTTTCTTCACATTCCAAGGGGAAATATTTGAGCAAACATCGAGAGTGGCTATGGAATCACCTCTTTCACTTATTGTAGCCAATTTTTTCATGGAAAAATTTGAAAAGAAAGCTCTTGACACCTATCCTTTGAAACCTAAGTTTTGGACCAGGTTCGTGGGCGACACCAATGTTGATTGGCCTCATGGGGATGATGAGCTTAATTTTTTTTTTAAACCATCTCAATAACATGTTTAATGACATTAAGTTTATAATGGCGGTTGAGGAAATAATTGCATACCATTCCTTGACATCCTCCTCATTAGAAACAAGGATGGTTCCCTAGAACACAAAGTATTTAGAAAGAAGGCACATACTTATAATTACCTTCATGCAAATTCACAACACCACCCAACTCAAAAAATGGGTGTTCTTCAAACCCTGTTTACTAGAGCCTGTAGAATTTCAGATGAGATCCACACCGAAGAAGAGATTACTTACTTAAATAAATTATTTACCAGCTTATGATATAATAATAAAAACATCATTAAAGCCATTCAGAAAGCGAGATTTGGAAACAAGAAAGATAATTTCGAAAACCAACCATCTGCTAATGCTTACCTTCCATACATTCGTGGAGTCACTGACAAGCTAGATAAAGTTCTCACGAGGAAAGATATCAAAACTTCATTCAAACCCTTGATGACTATTAAACAAAGAATGAAATCTGTCAAGGACAACCCAGAGCACCTCCACCAGAAAGGTGTTTATATGATGATTTTCTCTTGTGGGGAACACTATATTGGGGAAATAGGTAGGCCTGTCAAGATCAGGCTCAAAGAGCATGGTGTAGATATCCGTAATGAAAGAATTCGTTCTTCATCTTTAGCTGAGCATGCAGGCAAGATAAACCACCATATCTACCCTGAAGACACAAAGGTCATTGCCATTGAAAAACATCATTTCAAACGTAAAGTGTGGGAGGCACTTGAGATATTCAAGCACCCACATAACCTCAATAGAGATGGAGGCTTGGAAGTTACCAGAAATTGGATTTCCATTCTCCCCCACATTGAATAAAATGCTCACCCCTTCTCATCACCCTTACCATTCTTCATCATGCCTGCCCTGCGCCCCTGCCCCTCACAATTACTCCTATATCACATTCTGCCTCTCCTCTTAAATATCACCTCATCAATCTCTCATCGATCCCCCCATATGATAATCTTTTGAACCCTCCCTTCTTTGAACCCTATCCTTGGTTACCAACTCCACACCTCTCCTAATCCTAAAAATAATATTAAGCATTATTAAGAAATACCTCTTATATAAGCTAATAGCATGAGCTAACACTAGGTATAATTAAGTTTCATAGGTGATTTTATTAGCAATAAACTAATAACATAGGATTAAATAAATAAAAAATCTAAGCATAGTAAAATAATACATAAAGCAAAAGAAATTATAATTTAACCAAAATAAATAAAAATAAAATATAATTTAAAAAGAATTAAAAACTCATTACAATATTTTGAAAACATAAAGGTAACAATGAAATTAACAATATCATGAATTATATTATTAAATATAACAAAACTCATATTGGAATATAATATTAATATATATATATATATATATATTATATATTATATATATTTTAACTAAAAATGGTTATATTTTATTGATAGAAAACATGTTGGGCAAAGCCTAAACAACCATTACAATTTTCAAAATTTACATTAGCTCTCTTTCTACTTAGGGGATGATTGCCATGGTCGCTGTTTCTGCATTTACGCTGATCATTCCGTCCTATAAAGTGCATCCAATATTCGCCAATCTGTCTGCTTCCTTGTTTAATCCTCTGAGAGTGTGGAAGAATTGAACCAATGGAAAGTCTTTCAGAATTCTGGTCACTCTTGAAAGCTGTTTGTTTAGCACCAGGTCCTTAAGCCTTTTCTTGTTTACCATCGTTTTTATCAGCAGCTCTGAATCACCAAAGATTAGAATTTCTTCTGGATTTCCTTTTCTGGCCATTTGGCAGGGTTTCAAGAGGCTGAGAATTTCAGCTTGATTGTTGGTTTTCATTCCAAGACCCCAACTAAAGTCGTCTTTTTTCCCATTCTGAAAGAAGATCACCCCTCCTGCTCCAGACCTCCCTGGATTTCCTTTTGAGGCTCCATCGAAAAAGATGGTGCACTTGCCCTGAGATTTCCACCATTGCTGGAAGCTATCCTCTGATTCTCGGATCTGCCATTTTCCCTTATGCATTGGGCGGTTGAGTGTTGGAAGACTGGTCTTTCTTGTATAAGCATCCAACCGCACCCTTTCTTCGGTTCGCAAGGAGTTGTCGTCTTTGACTGAGGAGTGGTTCAAAGTTTCTAAGAGGAGATTCTTTGCCTGTTCCGCCACTTTGCTGTGGGAAATTCTGTGTTGTTGAATATAATTTCGTTCCGAGCTAACCAAAGTTTCCAGCAGACATACTTTGGTGCAACTATCTATACCTTTTGTCAAATTGAGTTGCTGACTCTGTTGAAAGGATATCTGTCATTCCAAGAGGAGAACATGGTGTCAATCGTGCTTTGAGTTGGAGGACACACGTTCAGCCTGGTGAGAAAGAAAGACCAGACCGCCTTTGCAAATTCGCAGGCTATAAACAGATGATTTGCAGTTTCTGAGGCTCTTTTGCAGAAGGCGCATCTATGTGGTCCGGCTACGTTCCTCTTACACAAATTGTCTCCAATCAGAATTTTGTTGTGGAACAGAGTCCAGAAGAAGAAGTTGATTTTGGGAATGCCGAAGCTGTCCTAAATCTGCTTCCACACAGATTCCGGGTGTGGCGAGTCCTTTTTGCTTTGCATCTGATAATATCCTTGGTTGGCTGTGTATACTCCAGTCTTACCCCAGCCCCAAACATCTTCTTCTTCTGTGTGCATTGGGGCAAAGTCAGAGATAGTGGCTTGAAGGACGTCTCGCTGAGCATTTAAATGATCAGGGATTCTGGGGAAAGTCCAACGTTGTCAGTTCCCTTTTCTGTCCCAGCTAGAGATGTCCTCGACTTTTTTTTATGCCTTTTGACTGTAGCCAGACTCTTACCTCAGTGATCTCCTGGTTTTCTGCTAGGGGGCGATGTCCCATAACAGTGTCGCTCCATAGCTTTGTATTTTTGCCATTACCAGGGATTCGATACAAGTGGGATCTGAAAAATTCAATACCTCTGTTACACAGTTTCCAGACCTGCGTTCCTTTTGGGGATTTCTCCATGTTGTAGGTTTTTATTGACTGATTTTTAAGGTATTTCAATTTAAATATCTGACTAACTGGATGAGAAGGCGCTGCGTGGATCTGCCATAGTAACTTGTAGCCCAGAGCTAGATTTGCATGAACAGGGTCACGGATTTGAAGTCCACCTTCTGCCAGCGGACGTTTCACCATATCCCAACTTATTAAATGAAATCTGTTGGTGTTTCCTCTCCCACCGTTGCACAAGAAGTTGCGCATGAGTCTGGAGATTTGGTCTGAGATTAGTTTTGGAGCCAGCATGAGAGACGCTTGGAAAGTGGACAGAGCCGAGAGGACTAATTTGATGAGCGTTAATTTGCCCCCTGAGATTAGCCAGAAGCCTCCCCATGCAGTGATCTTCCTTTTGAATTTCATGATAACTTCCTCCCACAGGTGATTTCTGTTGGAGCCTAGCGTTATAGGAAGGCCCAAATATTTTATTTTTTCCCAATCTGCATGTCCTGTGTACCCCAGATCGTTTGAAATTGTCTCAATCTTGTGCTGCTCTGCATTCCACCCATACACAACACTTTTCCTATCACTTACCAGTGCTCTCGAGATGCTACAATATTTATGGAGTATGGTTCTGAAGGATTTAGCTATTCTTGGAGAGGCCCCTCCAAGCAATAGTGAATCATCGACGAAAAGTGCATGGTTCACAGGGTCTATGTCTTTCACAATTCTGATCCCTGGTAGACAACCCTTGTGTTTTTCTGAAGTCAGTTTTCTGCTCAAGGAGTCTGCCATCAGGATGTAAAGAAAGGGTGAAAGGGGACAACCCTGTCTCAAGCCCCTGGTGGCTAAAAAGAAATTAGCAGGTCTAGCGTTTATCATGGGCGCAATCCATATCTTCTCCAGACATGCTTTGATAAGATTAATGAAGTCCTGGATGAAACCAAAGGATAAAAGGACCCCGTACAAGAAGGAACGATTAACTTTGTCAAATGCATTGCACATATCAAGTTTTATGAGCATACCTTGTTCTTTGCGTGAGTGACTGGAATGCAGAGCTTCCTGGACTTGAATGAAATTGTCCAAAATGTGTCTTCCTTTCACAAATCCCCCTTGGGTAGGAGATATTAATTTTTGCAAAAGGGGTTTGATTCTATTTTCCAGCAGTTTGGCCATAATCTTGTAGGACGAGTTACACAGCGAGATTGGCCTGTATCTGTCAAAGGAGCTTGGACTTGCTTCCTTTGGAATTAGGGTGAGGAAGGTGGAATTTGTACCGCCTCCAACATTTGCCTTCCTCATGAAACCATGAACCATTCTAATGAGATCAGTTTTAATTAGCTCCCAACATTTTCTGTAAAAGTGGATTGAAAAACCGTCAGGCCTAGGTGCTTTGTCTGGCTCCATGGACCAGACAATGTTTGCAATCTATTCTTCCGTGACAAGGCTCAAGAGAGTGTTGTTATCATCTGCACTGACTAGATGTGGAATGTTTGTGAGGAATTCTGTGATGTCCTCCTCACTCCCGTCCTTTTCTGCACTAAGGAGGTTTTGGAAGTGATTCACAGTGGCTTCCTTAATTTGTTCAAATCCTCTGCATACCTGTCCCCTATTTGTGGTGATTTCTGCAATGTGGTTTCGCGAAAGACGAGCCTTGTATTGTCTGTGGAAATATTTAGTGTTTCTATCCCCAGCTTTGAGCCACAAGCTGCGGGACTTAATGCGCCAATATTCTTCCTCGCTTCTAAATGAGTTATATGTTTTCCTTTGAGCAATTTTTTCATTATCTAGATCCATGGATGAGATGTCTTTCTCTTCCATTTCCACTTGGAGATCTTCCAACTGGTTGACTGCATCTTTTCTCTGGCTAGTGGGAGTGTTTGTGACTTTCTTGATTCATTCTTTTAATGCCTTCTTAGTATTTTCATTTTTTGTTCCCAAACGTAACTTCGGGAACCTGAAACTTCAATTCCCCATGCAATTTGAACAGTTTCGTGGAACCCTTCCCTTTCTTCCCAAAGAGGGCTGAAACGAAAAGGGAGGGGGCCAAGGTCTTCTTCTTCCTTTAAGCATAGTAAGATTGGCTTGTGATCTGAGGTTAGTTTAGGAAGAATCTTGGAGAAAACTATTTTTTTATCCATCATAATAGAATTGCTGGTGAGGAATCTGTCCAACCTTGCAGAAATGTGGTGTTCCCATGCTCTATTGTTAGTCCATGTGTATTCTCCTTTCACTGGTTTGTAGTCTACTAAGTCTCATTGTTGGATGAGGTTTTCCACTGTGGCGAGAAAGGGGTCTCTCAGAGACGTCCCTCCTCTCTTTTCTTTGGGATCTAAGATTATGTTCAGGTCTCCTCCTATGACTATATTCATAGGATTGAGTAGCTCCAGGTAGTCTGAGAGTGTTTTCCAGCATTCTTTCTTCTTATCATAGTGTACAGGTACATACAAATTAAACAGGGCTAGCTTAAATTTACTTGCTATATGGCGTAGTTCTGTAAATATCCAATGTTGGGTCGCAAAGGAACTTTCTAAAGAGAAGGAATTTTTGGACCAGAATGTGCCTATTCCTCTAGCCGAACCTCTAGCGCTGACTACTTTTCCTGAATCGAATTTCCATCTTGTATTGCTAGTGTTTAGAAGGATTTCACCTTCTATTTTTGTCTCTTGGAGCATGAGTATGTCTGTGGATTCCATCTTCATTATATCTCTGATAGCCTCTGCCTTAGTGGGATTCCCAAAACCCCTGCATTTCCAAGAGACTAGCTGCATCATTTATAATTTGTTGGGGTAGGTCCACCTCCCTTAGGGACCCTTGGTCTGGTGTTCCTTCCGAGAGTCATTTCAATGGTAGCTTGACTTCCCAGGGTTTTTTGTCTTTCTGATTCTTCTTCCCTAGTTTCTCTGTTTGATTTCCTTCCAACTCGCTTTGATGTCCTTTCTAAGGTCTCTTCATCCGTTGAGCCCTCATTCTATACGTTCTTCTTCTTTTGTTTGATTATATCAGCATATGAAGGGGATGAAATATTACATGGGTTCAGGTTTGGAGTGTAACCTGGATCTGGAGATTCAATATTATTTTGCTGGGGAGGATCTTTCCGCTCTGCCTCTGGAGGGTCTGAGGGAGGAGTAAGAGATTCAAAAGGATTTTTGTCCTCCTCTGTGCTGATGGTTTCCATGCTTCCAACGTTTTGAGTGCTTTCATTTTCTTGACTTGGTTTGTTCCCTCTCTCTTTGCCTTTGTTTTTGTTGTTCTGCCTGTTGTTTGCTGGTTTCTTTACCTGTTTCCATTGCTCTCCTTTTTCTTTCTCTGAAGTTTCCTCGATTTTTTTCTTACAATATCTTGCGAAGTGCCCGTATTCATGGCAATGTCGGCATTTAAAAGGCAGCTGCTCATAGTCGAGCTCTTGGAAATGAGTCCAGTTTGCCACTGAGAGTTTGATGGCTTCGGGTAAACCGACTTCAAGATCCACCTCAATGCAGATACGGGCACAGGAGTATTGGTCCTTCCTCGGCGCCTGATCTATGTATCTGCCAAGAGTGTTACCTATGTATTGCAACAAATTCTGACTCCAGCAGTGGAGGGGGAGATGTGGGAGGCCCACCCAAACAGGTACCGCCGTGGGCACGTCTTGAGCTAGATCGAAGTCAGGATACCATTTGTTCAGGTAGAGCCCTTGAGGGCCCATGAAGTATGGCCCATTTCTGAAGATCAGACTTCTATCCTCAGCGTTTTCAAAGACAAACACAAAGAAACCTTTGTCAACGAAATGACTTTTTATTCCTTCTTTGACCAGAAGTGTCCAGTTTCGCTTTACCCATTCCTCGACAGCTTTCAGGGATGGCCATAACCCTGTGAACTGGCCGATAAGTCCTCTTTCGGCGAGATTCAGCATTGTTCTACATGTTTCTTCCATCGGCAGTGTCACCGTGGGAATGCTTCCTAGTTTTTTGACAAACTTAGACTGAGAGCCAGTCGTCCGTTTCCCAGATGCTGCAACTAAGGATCTGAACGCTTCAAGTTTTGGAGGAATTGGGGGGGAAGTAACAGAGCCCCCACCAAGATCCATGTCGGAGGAAAGCAACAGATCGCTGCTAGGTCAACAACAACGCCTCCATGCGAGAACGCGATGCCAGAAATATCCAACTTTCAAAACAATGAGTGAGCCAAAAAAATAATACTCACAGATTTTCGATTCCACTATTGGAATATAATATATTAACAATAATTAAAAAACATAATACCATAAATCTGTAGTAAAATAGAATAGAGTATCATAGGGAGATTTAAAATAGATAATTTATTAGCAATAAATAAATAAAATTTTATTAGCTCTTTTAAATAACATGATATTAGCAATAAACTAATAACATAAGCTTAAATAAAATGTATAATCTAGCAATAATAGAGTAATATATTAACTCCTATAAACATTAAACAAATAAATTAAATCTAATAAAAATAAATAAAAATAAAAATAAAATGTAATTTAGTACAGTAAGTTAAAAACAATAAAGGTAGTAATAAAATTAATAACATCAATAATTTATAATATTAAATATAAATATAACTCACATTAAAATTTATTAACAATAATTAAAATTCCATAAATCATTATTAAACTAAAATAGAATAACATAGAAAGAATTAAAAATAAAATAAATAATTTATTAAATAACAAAATAATAATAATGAATTCTTATAATAAAAAAATGTTTTCTTTCATCTTGAGCTGGTCGGCTCCCCAACTTGACATCACTCCAGACCATATTTATAGCTCCCGTTTCTCTTCTTTGTAAATCATTAATGAGGATGAGTCTTGTTTTAGACTCGAAACATAGGCAACATGAAAATGAAGACTGTGGAATATCTGAAACCAGAATCACAAAAACCACACCACAGAAATATACAAACCATTATGCATAGATTATGATAACGACTCCATGATGTATTGGTATGATTTGTGACATGGACCAAACATGTATAGGCTGTCGTATGGAATTTATTATAGCCATGTATCTACCATTGTTTCATCATTTCACATTGGTATTGTGTCCAATTTTTAGTATTATGAGTAATCATGGTGGCAGGGTGTTTTGGAGGAGTCATATGGAGTCATTTTGCAGCCATATGTACGGGCTAATGATGATGTAATTTCCATGATGTATTATTTATTTGAGTCATTAGTCCATAGGAGATGATCATAGCAGTGATGTAATTCATTGATAATTCATGTATAATGCTCATGGAACCATGTACTTATGATGTATTATCTTTTGGGTCATATAGCCATGAGTCATGAGGTCATGTTATGGTCACGTATGAGGCCTTATGTCACTGCTACATCCATGTATTTATCATTTATATGTCACTTAAGCCATGGTCATGTGGAGTCTCAGTCCATATGGTGCTTCTACTTGTCAAAGGAAGCATTGTTTACAGCGGAAGTGATCATTTCAGCCCAACATTTGGTAGCTCTACAACTTGGAGATGACATGTGTTCAAAGGGGAGCATTATTTGTTCCTATTTACTTCATCCATATGTTGTTGGAATTATGATCCATTTGGAGGTGTTCATCCTATGCCTCATACCATGCCATGACAGTGGGGTTCTTGGCCTCATGTGATGAGATGTTATGGTGGTTGTTGCTATGTAGTTATGGGGGAGATTGTGTGTGTGGTTGCCTCATATGATGTTGCTGTATGGAGAGAAAGTGTTGGATGATGCATATACTTGATGTTTCTATTATGATGATGTTATATATGTTGATGATGGTTGCCTTATGTTGGCATAATGCTACTTGTTGCTAGTAGTTAATGGTTGGTATTATGCTCTGGATATGATTGGTATATATGTTGATTAATTTTTATATGGGTACATGGATGACTTTTGATGCATTATATTTCAACGATGTAGAGATGTATTGCTCCAATATATACTTTATTTCTTACAGCCTATTCATATGGATTTGACCCTTTTCCATTGATTGCAAAGGAGGAGATAATTTGGATGGATAGAGATGGTTCATAGTTCAACCTCACATGTTGATGGGATTGACATCAATGCAAAAGGGGGAGTTTGTTGGCATTGTTGTGTTGTAATTGATGTCAACAAGGTCATGGTCATGATTATACTTGTCATATGCATGTGTGATGGATGTTGAATTGGTGGTCCTATTGGTTGGAATGAACTCTAGAGGTCATACACTTATGTCAACCTCATGATGACATTGATTGATGGACCATAGTGTGTGTATGTATGTGTTGGAATTGGTGGAGTTTGATGGTAGCATGTTGGTCATGGAGGAGTTGACATGTGTTGGCATGTACATTGATGAACATGTCATGATGATTATTGATGCTGCTACAGGTAGATGGTGTTGCTACACTTGACCATACAGATCTACATGTGTTAGAGATGGTTGATGTCACACTAGTTGAGTTGTCAAATAGGTCCTCATTAGGTCTTCATGTCTATGCCTATGAGGATGACTTGTAGTAGTGATGTGATGGATTCATTATGTGATACTGATGTTGCATAGGTCATTCAGATGTGTTGCAGCTTGTTCAGAGGTCAACTTGGTAGTGACACTTGGGAGGCATGTTTGGTCTATTTGCAAAGGTGTCATAGGCTATGTCAGAGGTGTGGAGGCATGTACATGTGTTGGAGAAGAGGATGCAACAAGTGGCAGAGGTCTTGGACTTGAGGATTGATGATTTCTCTGATCTTTAGCCATAGTCGCATGCACAAAGGCCTATGGGAGCGGTTGGAAGGATCCAATCGCTTGGAGGCCAACATATGGGAGCAGTTATAGCCCCATTCGAGTTTAGACAATGTCAAGGGTGCGATCGGGGAAAAACATGAGAAAAGCTCCACATTCCTTGCACTGTTTAAAAGGAAATTATCTTGGGAATTCCTAGAGGCTTCCATAATTGTTTGAAAATGTCAGAAATTATTTGAAAAAGTTCTCTCATGATGTGAATACATTTAGTGCACTAGTAGTGATCATAGTGGATTGATTTGGTCCAATTTGTGCACTTTTGATCCTAGCCCCAAGCTCAATTTCGCCCTACATGATTTATATACTTGATCTTGGAATTGGGCACTGATTGGTGATGGTAGTATGTAAGTGAGAAGGTTGCAGAGAAGTAGTGTTTTCTTCAGACCTAGTTGTGATTATAGATGCTTCAGTGAGTGAGTGTTAATGGCAGAATAATGAGCAGATCTGTAGCATGCTGCAAAATAGATCAAAATTGGCACTGTTGGCGTAAAGATTTATTAGAGAGTGTTGTATGCTACTGGAGTATATGTTGGTGATCCTCTCACACTTGTTTTGTACGAGTTGCTGATGCATGTAGCACATAGCCATGTGCCTTATGAAGTTATTTGTATTATGCAACATTATTATGTTGTGAGGATCTGATTATATTCAGATTTTATGTGGCCACAATTTTGATTGTTTATACTCTATTTGATGATCAGATATTGCTGCTGAGAGCATATATGCAATGTTGATTTCTTGTTGAGCATAATGTATTGGGATCAATTTTGAAAATACATGAAAGGAGGTTCGCACAGTGGTAGAGGAGCAGGGATATCAAAGATTCAGCGAAAGGAATAAGTTTCTCAATCCAATGGTGGTTGGATAGTCCAATGGTACTTGGGTGAGGATCGATTGATCATGGTGGCCTTCAGTGGATGGTAGTCCGTAGAGACCTGTAGAGAATAGAGTCTTTCGAGCTGATAAGTAGCATCAAGTCTCCTAGTGATGGGTGTTGTCATTATGTATATGAGCTTGAGTCTCCATGCTGATGAGAGTCAACAAGATATGTAAAAGATCAATTACTTGACTAATAGAAAATCAAAGCAGAGGAACAACAATAAGGGTGATTTTTCTCCCGGAAGGGTTTCCACTAGAAATATTATGTCTCTTATGTTGATGTGCTTGTGATATGTTGATTATTGTTGATCTCATGACTATTTTGTTTTCGCTGCTTATATGTTTTACATGCACGAATAATCTAATGAGTTGCTTGTGCATATATGTGTGATTCAATAAATGTAATTAAAGATAATATTTGGTAAATAAGTCACACAACTAATTCTCTCCCCCCTTAGTATTGCTCAAAGGTTTCCAACAAAGGGTTTGCAAATGTGTCACATGCTTTTATTTTTGGTTGGGTCTTCAAACCTTGAAGTTTTCAAAGGAAAACGATGAGGGTCTCCTAGGTTGCAAACATAGTGCGATAGTTTCTACGAGGGTCATATGTATCATGTGATTCATGCCATACACAATCACACCATTTAAAAAGAAAAAATCTATGATGGGAAGAAATCAGAGAAATTAAACTTTGACTCGATTGCAATCCCCTTCATGCAGCCTCTAGCCACAAACACATGGATATACTAGAATCAAGGCATGGTTTTCTCTATAGAAGTAATGTGTAGGAGTCTTTCCTATGGATATTCCCACAGATAACATCCAAACACATATTCATTGACAATACCAATTAAAGGATTTGAATAAAAAATCATAGTAATGCCCTTTCTAACAAATTCGAACCATCACGTGATAAATGTATATACAATCGAGTTACGAGTTCGATTTGGGAGGCAAATTGAAAGAGATTCATCATGGAATTAGGATAAAATTCATATTAACAAATTGACTAGTGATTGTATGGGCACATAGAAACATAAATGCCAAATTTGCAAACACAAGATAGTTGATGGTTCATTTAGGGCATAACTCAATCAACATGTCAATCATTAGGGGAATTTTGAGGTCTAAAATGGGCCTCCTAAGAAAATGTACAACCAAAATAAACTTTAGAACAACCAATAGGATTCAAGATGATGGTGTCGACCATGGGGGATGATTCACCATTTTTGGAGTAAAAAAGTAAAAAGATTAAAAAAGTATAAAATAATAAAACTAAATTTTCAACTCATATTTTCAACATATCTCCCCAAGGTTTTATTCAAATTTCGAGTGGGAGTACTTGTTGGATGAAAAATTTAATTTCTCATGCAAGGAGTACCCATCTTGCATACTTTTGACGGACCCTACTACACAAAAAATGAGAAATACATGAAAAAACGTGATTGCAATCACATTTTCATGTATTTCTCATTTTTTCGTGTAGTTGGGTCCATCGAAAGTATGAAACATGTGCACTCCTTGGATGAGGAATCAAATTCTGCATCCAATGAGTGTTTCCGCTCAAAATTTGAGTAAACCCATAAGGAGATAAGTTGAAAATATGAGTTGAAAAAATAGTTTTTTCTTTTTTCCCTCTAAAATTTGATGATGTAATCTAATCTTATTTATTATTTCCACTATTATTTTATAATTTCCTTAGGAGGCCCATTTTAGACCTCAAAATTCCCCTAGTGGATGGATGTAAAACATCCAATCACAAAGCTAATAGGAAAGGGATCGTGCTAGAAGAGGATAAGAAGGTCTGACCATGGAAAATGAAACGTTTAACACTTGGCATGTAAAAATCGAAGTAATGATTGTAAAGGGTCATACATTACTTACTAGAGGTCACATTCACTGTCGATAGTCTTGCTTCCTTGACTGGATTTTGGTTTGAATTGGGATTTATTCCCTTTTCCATGCAACAAAATTTGAGGTTCCTTCCAAGGCATACTCTAGCCTTAGCCCATTAAAGGCCATCTTCTCAGCTCTGCAAAAATCTTGTTACAATGATCTTCAGTTTCGAACCTCTGTGAAACAAGTTCGAATTTCCTACTCTAATATGAATCCAACTTCGATACCATGTAGAAATTAGGCTATAGATTTTCAGCTTCTCATGCTTTTTTAATCAAAATCACAAGATATAAACCAACTCTACTGCTTCGTAGAAAGTAATTCACAATCTGGAACAAAATCTCAAGCATGTAAGAAGAAATAACACACATGCAACATGTATTTTTATCTTGGGAAATCAATCTTCTAAAAACCTCAATTCATGCTTTCTTTAATCAAATGAATAGAGATGTATTATAATTACTTTGATCCACTGATCACACCATGCAAGTGCATAACCTATCTCTCTGCTCACTTAAGGCCTTTGACCCTGACTTAGTCAAATTTGCCTCTGCCTCAGCGCCTATTTCCTTGTGTTGTTCCTTTAGGAATTAGGCCCCTATTATTTAGGAAATTCCTCAAATTTAATTGCATAATTCCTTAGGTTGATCATCTCACTGCGTGAAAAACCTGTACACTCAAGACTAGTTTACAATTGATGTTACCCTGCCTTGAAATATCCAACAAGCTTGGGGAACTCAAATTCTCTACATGCACTAGCTATTTTGGGCTGATTGATCAGTTAACTGGATGATCACTGAGTTTCACTGAAGTCCCACTACACAACTTGACCTTCTATTAGTTCCTCCAACAGTTGGAACTAGTTTAACTGAAAACAACCTTAGATAACTAACCTTGATTGCTACAAATTATCAATCACACATGCTTAATTTAACTCTAACTCTTCCAACTCAAATTTACTGAGTAAATTGGGTGACACAAGCCATGTCACACAAGTTAACATCATCCAAGTTGTCTACTAATGTGGAATTTCATATTTTCTCAGTTTAACCAAGGAAAAATCAAATTGATAATTTCTTGCTGCATTTTTCAACACTCCCTCTCAGCAAGAAAGGGATTATCAAGTACCCCTATCCTGCACCTGTGGAAGTCAAAATTCCCTCTTGACAAGGCCTTTGTCAAAATGTCAACATCTTGTTCCTCTATCGAAATGTACTACAAAAACATTATCCGCCTCTGCACACAATCCTGCAAATGGTGATACCAAATATCTATATGCTTGGATTGATTGTGAAAAATAAGATTTTTAGAGAGCTTGATGCAACTCTAATTGTCACAGTATATCATAGTTGGATCCATCATTTGACCAAACAATCCAACAAGTATCTTTCTCATCCAGATTGCCTCACATATTGCTTGACTGAAAACCATGTATTCTGCTTATGTCTAGCCGAGTACCACAAATCTTTGCTTCTTATTGTACCAATAAAACACTTCAGACCCAACATTGAAAATTCCATATGATGTACTCTTTCGGTTTGATGGAATACTCGCCCAATATGCATCTGTGAAGCCACATAACTTCACTCCCTCTGTCTGTATGTACCATATTCCAAACTGGGTAGTGCCTTTGAGGTACCGTAGAACATGCTTAGATGCCTTCCAAAATAATTTGGTTGGCCTAACTATAGATTGGCTCAGCTGGTTGACTGTGTAGCACATATCTGGTCGTGTGTTCACAAGATACATTAGTGAACCCACCAAATGCCGGTAAACAGTACCATCCATTTCCTCACCTGAAGTGACATCCTCTTTCCTCCAATTGGTCGCTAGAGGTGTCTCCATGGGTTTTCAGCAGTCCACGTGGAACCTCTGAAGTATCTCATTGTAATACTTTACCTGAGAGACAAACAATTCCCCATCACCTTTCCATACTTCCAATTCAAGGAAGTAATTCATGAGACCCATGTCCTTCATTTCAAACTCTCTTATGATGGAATAGAATAAAGTTTTCTTTCTATCCTAACTTATGATGGAAAACTTTATTCTATAGAAAGAAAACTTTATTCTATTCCATCATAAGTTATTTACTAAAAAATGAGGGATAAAATGATGAATGTAAAGGGAAACGAGGTGAATGTTTTATTGACTGAAGAAGCATGGATGCAGTGGAGACACTGGCATCTGAAAGGCTTGCAAGTGATGTATATTATTTGACATCATGTGCTCATGCATTGATGTTTCATCTTTGTTGTTGCTTTGATCATTTTCTTGTGAAAGAAATGTGACCTTTGAGAGGATTTCATTGATTTGATAGATATGATGACATTCTCCCCCTTGGCTTACCCAAAAGCATGTCCTCATGCTTGAAATGGGGTCTTTAAAAGACAATGTTTGCTTGTGGTCATTTGTTTATCCTTCATGGAACTTGCAAAAACTTAGTACTTTTTCTGCAATGAAATGTAAGTTTATCATAAGAGAGAGGTGATCAATCTCTCTATTTATGATATTTACAAAAACAACTGAGAATTGGTACTAATAAAATTTTTTTACGAAAGAAAAACTGAAAGAATTTAAACCTATGTCGAAACTAGTGCCTCATTTTACCTGTTATATCTTGTCAGCAATTTCTTAATTCTTTAAATGTTTCAAATTCTTATGATATCTTTCTCATTATGTAGATCTTGTCGAGTTTTATACAACGATGCTTGAATCATCGAAATCCGATGTCATATGAGAAAGTTGTGCTTATTTTAAATTTGGGTGAAACAATGAAGATTGTCATAAGGTTTCTTAGTTGCAGGATTGCGCCCTTCCTGCATCTAAAATCTTGTCTATCTTCTTTGGCTGAGCCATGACATAAAAATCTCTAGTTTGTGATGTTGTTGGCTTCTGTACCTGCAAGACTCAAAGAAACATGATCATATAAAAATATTTTATGAAACGAAAACGCATGTCTACAGGATTCAATCTTCCATCTACAGGTTTCTTTTCAAGACATTTTGCAAAACAATAATCCTGTAGATGAAGCACCCTTATCGTTCTTCTTCTTGATCCATTTTTAGTGTTGAACAATGAGCTGGAAGATGGAGGGTGACTGTGTAATAGTGATGATGTGAAATGTTGACTGTTTGATTGATGATATGGCAACGAATGTGCAATATTGGCCAATGTTGTGTTGCCATATGGTGGAAAAATTGTTGTTTAATTAATTTCGTGTCAAAATTGTAGAATAATTAAAAGATGGTAAGTACACATGATAGTTTTGGGGAGTTTCTGTGTAATCCACAAATACCCCCACTTCTGCTGTTGGCTCTAGCTTCTTCCTTTATTTGTTGGATACATGGCAGTAAATAGAGGCTCCAAAAATCCTGAAGTGCGACACATCTGAATTTCTCCTTGAGAAATCCTCCTCCGGTGTAATCATGCCCATAATTCAATGAGGACTACAGTTCTGTAAATAAACTGTTGTGTTGCATGCCTCGAACCACAAATTTAGAGGTATGCCTTGATCATGTAACATCGCCCTCACTGCTGCCACAATGCTATGGTTCTTTCTCTCAGCCACCCCATTATGTTGCAGGTTGTGGGGTGTTGTCAAATCTCATTGAATGTCTTCTTTTGCACATAAATTTTAAATTCATTCAACATGTAATCACTTCCATTATCGCTCCTGAGAGCCTTCACCTTCTTTCCCATTTATTTCTCAACCAATGCCTTGAATTCGATGAACTTGGTGAACATCTCATCCTTCTTCCACATGAAGAAGATCCAACACTTCCGTGAGAAATCATAAATGAAAATGACAGAATATTTGTGCTTGACAGTGGAGGTTGTCGAGAAAGGTCCACAAACATCAGAGTGGATCCTTTCCAGCACTGCATGTGGTTTGCTGTCCCAATCATGGAATGTGGATTTTATGTACTTCCCCAAAGTACATCATTTGCATACATCCTACTTCTTAATTTCTCCTTTGGGGAGTCTTGTGGTTATCTTCAACATGATCTTCAAAGCACCATGATGCAAATGACCAAGTATTCTATCCCAAATTTCACCGACATTGTGGCTCTGCACCTTCTCCACCTTTGTGATCAATGCAACACAATCCTCCACACAGCTTGTATAGGTTCTTCACATGAACCCCGATTTGCTTCACCTGTCCTGTGGCTATGTGTCTTAGGAATGCCTTTCCTTTGCTGAAGATCACATCATAACCACGACCTTCCAAAACTGCAACAAAGATGCAATTTTTATTTAGGCCCGGAATTAACATGACATCACTGAGCTTGAGGGGGGAGATTGACTCCCACTGAAAGGTGAGTGTACCAATATTGATCACGCTATACCTTCTTTCGTCCCCCATCTCAGTGTGCATCTATAAATATTTCTCCTCCAGGTCATTGAAAAAGTCTCTACACCTTGTCATGTGGAACGATGCACTTGAGTCCAAGTACCACATGCTCCCCATCACTGTGTTGACCATGCATGTAATGAGGGTAAATTTAAGCTCAAAATGTGAAGCCAAAGGTTCACCTGCTGCTCTTCATGAAGTCTTCTTGCTTGTCTTCTTGTGTGGACACTTCGTGGCATAGTGCCCGAATTCATGGCAATGGAAGCATTTAATTTTTGACAAATCTTTCTTCTTACCCCCTTTACTGGATTATGGTTTGGATTGGGATTTCTTCCCTTTTCCCTTTTTTTCCTCTCCAACCAATGAAATTTTTTCTTCATCCTCGCCCTTGGATGAAGTCCCATCTTTGGTATTCTGCATTATTTCCTCCTATACCAAATTAGACCATAAGCGCTCCCAATTATGTAGTTTCTTCCTCCTATTCATAGAATCCTTATAGCTATGCCAGCTCTTGGGAAGGCTCAAAAGGGTTAGGATTACCAATTCATCTTCAGGGACAGTAACACCGACCTTGCCCAGTTCATCACGACATTGTGTGAACCTGCTTAGATACTATAGTATAATTTCATTCTTCTACGTCTTGATACTTCAAAGTTTATCCTTGAGTGCCAACTTACTTTGGTCACTAATATTCTCGAACAATTCTATCAGTGCTTCCCACATCGCGAACATAGTTTCTTTTCCATCGATATTCGAGACAATATGATCCTGTACTCCCTCCAAGATTATTCTCCTTGCCTTAGCTACATCTTTCTTCCATTGTGCAAGGATGTGGACATCAACTGTTGGTGGTCCTAGAATAATTTTCTTGACATATTGAAGCAATCCATTATCATCCAATATTGCCTCCATGCGATCCTTCCATGCAACAAAATTTGAGGTGCCTTCCAAGGCATACTCTAGCCTTAGTCCATCGAAGGCCATCTTCTTAACTCTGAAGAAATCCTACTGCATTGATCTTCAAATTCGAACCTATGAGAAACAACTTCGAATTTCCTGCCCTAATGTGAATCCAACTCTGATACCATGTAGAAATTAGGCTATATATTTGGAATTGCTCATGAAGTTTTAATCAAAATCACAAGACAAAAACCTACTCTATTGTTATGCAAAAAATAATTCACAATATAGAACAAAAATATTAGACATGCAAGAAGAAATAACACACATGCAACAAGTATTTTTATCTAGGGAAAGAAGTCTGCTAAAAACCTCAATGCCTGCTTGCATTAATCAAATGAATAGGATGTATCACAATTGATGTGCTCAACTTAGCACACCCTGCAAGTGCATAACATATCTCTCTGCTCACTAAAGGCCTCTGACCTAGAATTATTCAAAATATTCCTCTGCTTGAGCTCATATTTCCTTGTGATGTTCCTTGAGGAATTATGCCCCTATTATTTAGGAAATTCCTCAAATTGAATTGTGCAATTCCTTAGGTTGATCATCTAACTGCATGCAACACTTGTACACTCACGACTAGTTTATAATTGATGTTATGCTGCCTTGGAATCTCCACCAGGCATGGGGAACTTGAATTCTCTTCATGCACTAGCTATTTTGTGTTGATTGATCAGTTAACTGGATGATCACTGAGTCTGACTAAAGTCCCACTGCACAACTTAACCCTCAACTAGTTCCTCAAATAGTTGGAACTAGTTTAATTGAAAACAACCTTAGATAACCGACCTTGATTGCTACAAATTAGCAATCACACATGCTTAATTGAACTATAACTCCTCCAAATTGAATTCACTGAGTAAATAGGTGACACAAGCCATGTCACACACGTTAACATCATACAAGTTGTCTGTTGATGTGGAAATCCAATTTTTCTCAATTTAATCAAGGCAAAATCAAATTGAGAATTTCTTGCTGCATTTTTCAATAGAGGTTGCATTCACTGTCGATTTTCAGAGGAGAGGTTGCTTGCTCAATCATTGGAGGTAGAGTGAAATGGAAAAGATGGTTGATTTTGATATATAAACTTGTGGCATGTGTGAGGGAGGTCGCGAGTGAGAAGTGAAACCTTGTGTTTATCACACGTGACAGGTGCAATGAGGTCACAAGTAACAAATGCAATGCATAGTGAGAAACCAACCGAGAGTTGAGGAAGTGATTTGTGACCTAGAGGGATCACAAGTCACAGTTGTAGAACCTAATGAGAAATCATTGTGCTTTCATTATGTGACCCGTGACCTAGAGGGTATATGGGCTCAAAGAAGGTCAGAATCACAGTTTTAGTGGCTAGTGAGGCTGTCACCACAAATTACAAATGCGACTTGTGACTAGGTGAGAAAACCTAAGTTTTAAAACTTTAGGATTAGGTTTGCTAGACCCCAGGGAAACCCTAGCTAGGTCAAAGGAGGTATGAAAATATAGGATACCATAGGAAAAGCGTGATATGAATTCGATTAAGGGGTTTCCAAAATTTTGAAAAGATTCAAATTTTTGGGTTGTTGTTGCGACTACAACAAGTTCATAGAGACCTAGATACGAGTGATGTCAATAGAGAAATTTTGAGGTAAAAAATGAGCCTCAAAACAAAAATATACAACAAAAATCAACTTTATAAGAACCAATAAGATTCAATACGATGATGTCAACCATGGGGGATGATTTATCATTTTCGTAGTAAAAAGGTAAAACAATAAAAAGATAAAAAAATGAAAAAACAAAAAAACTACTTTTTTCAATTTGTATTTTCAACTTATCTCCTTACGATTTTACTCAAATTTTGAGCTGTAGTATTCATTAGATGTGGAATTCAATTTTTCATCCGAGGAGTACCCATGTTGCATATTTCAATAGACCTTATTACACGAAAAATGAAATACATGAAAAAATGTGATTGTACTCCATGTTGCATACTTACGATGGATCCTACTACATGAAAAATGTGAAATACATGAAAAGACGTGATTGTAATCACGTCTTTTCAGGTATTTCACATTTTTCATGTAGTAGGGTCCATCGAAAGTATGCAACAAAGGTACTTGGATGAAAAATTAAATTCCACATCTAACGAGTGCTCCTGCTCAAAATGTGAGTAAAATCATAGGGAGATAAGTCAAAAATAAGAGTTGGTTTTTATTTTTATTTTTTATTTTCCTTCCAAAACTTGATGATGTAATCTAATCTTATTTTATTATTTCTACAATTATTTTATAATGTTCTTTAGGAGACCCATTTTAGACCCCAAAATTTCTCTAATGTACGAATCAACATTATCTTTAAGACATAGGTCATTGAAGGATAAATACCATTGAGTATGTGTATAAAAAAGAAGTAACACAATTCAGGAAGGACATAATTAAATCACTGTTATTTACAAATCAAAGTGATGAAATCAACAACGTTAACTCTCCAGACTTCCCTAAAACAAAGTTATAAAAAATTCAGAAAATCATAATAATAGTAACCATAGAATCAATATATGATAAATATGTAATCATTATCCAGTGAAAATAGTTCAAACCAAAAAATGTTTACAACAACCAAAATATGACAATTTCTATAATCACATTGTGTTTTCCAACCATCTTCCTCATGTCTCTTACAACCTACACCCTTTAGGTTCACCCCCCTTTCTCAAAATATCGAGGGTCAACTTATATACCAAATAAGTCCTTTGTGTACCAAATTAAATGACTAAAAATAAAACTAATTTCTAGAAACTTAGGATCATAAAATTTAATGACTATATCTCGTTGAGTCCTTGAAAATTAGGGAAGCATTTTTTGTTTTGTTTTGTTTGTAGATGTGCTAGTGAGAAATCCAAAACACTTTCCAATATCTCCAACTTTTAAAGAAGGCCACCTTTCTAATACAAACTTCTAAAATCTAGTGGCGATCTACCACTCACTTTGACTTAATTACGATGATCTGGCATGATCATTCTATTGCATATCTCCCAGTAAGGGTTGCCATCTTTGTGTTGCTAGACCCATAATCTACGTGGTCTGCCTTGTAAACATAAGGCCAAGAAGTTTGCATGCCCGTGGCCATAGCCAAGTAGACCCTATGTATTCCCACAAGGCGTGCTTAAAAAAAAATATTTACAATTTTTTGCTTACCACTCATTTTTTTTCATGTTTTTTTATTTATTATATACACATTCTTTAGATTTTGTTTATTTGCAGTCGTTTATATACATGTATATAACCTATAATATCTATAATATAATAAATATGTCATTTACAATATATATTATACTATCGTGGGTTTTTGTTAAAAATGGTTGTTTGTATAGATATGATGCATCACATTACATAAATATATAATACTATGATTTTTGAAATATATATAGGTTGTAACTATAGCTAATATAATATATTTTACAATATATACACAAATTTTATGTTAATGTGTATTACATATTTTTTTCGAAGGAAAGTAGATTATGAAAATGTAGTGTGAGAACTAAGTGAAATCAACGAGGTTATCTTTCCACGAGAGTCAAGCACAATAAAGATAAACTAGAAGAAATAAGCTCAAATAAAATTATCAAGATCATTTTCAATTTGGATGTCAAAAGTAAGTTTTATGTGGCCGAAAGGTGGAAGTAGTGGGATAGTGGAAATCAATGTGTGAAATGACTCGAGATCAAATGACCAAATTAGTAACTCCAAGGAGCAGGGCAAAAGATGTGCTAAGACATAATCAAACTTTAAGGAGCAAGAAGCGTCAAAGATAGTTAATGAATATAAGTGCAATTAGAATGACAAATATTCTAAATTTATAATGGGGGCCCCTTCATTTTGAGTCAAAATGTAGGGGAGCTGTTGGCGGGCCAACATACACACAAAAATGTAGATGAAAGGTGGATGGAATGATTTCTCCTCTTTTTATCATCCAAGTGTTAGAGTATATATTTTGGATTTCAAGCCTTTTCGATGTAACTACTTTTGGTAGTTACTTAGGATTAACAATTTTTGTTAAGGATCTTTTAAAACAATCTTATATACACATCTTGCTTTACCTTGGGCAAAATATCTATTTTTCCTCTATTTTCTTTTTAAATTTTGAGTGTAACTGTTCAATTGTTTCCACATAGTCATCATTGTCATTTATAAACATGAATAACCACCATTTAATTTTTTTCCTTTGGAAACTCGGTGAAATTATAAAATTCATTGGTGCATGAAGTTATTATTATGCTAAATTTTTCTTCTAACTATACAAAAAAAAGATAAACCACAAAAAATGTTGTTTGTAAATTCAATAACCAAATGTTTGTCACACATGAATATGGGAAGCAATAAAGGTATTTCTTCATACCCATATAGGTTGATATTAGTATGATAATTTTCATACACACAAACTCCTTTCTTTTGAGGAAATCTCTTATATCTCGAGTTACACCTTAAGGCTGCCACAACCAATATACCTTATCGGGACTCATTTTCCCCTTAATGGCCCTTTAAAGCTTCATACCCACACATATGCATATTGGAAGTGTTTTATACGTTTAAAACCGTGGGACCATACCTTTTATCAAAATACACGGAAACACGGGAAATACATGGGAATGCCTAAAAAAACCTGTTTGAAACCTTTATTTGGACCTTAAATACATTATACTCGAATTTATAATTCTATCGGGTCCACTCATCGCCCTTCTCTTTGGTCTATCGCAATATCGCTATCACAATGATCACAGACCATAACATCGGAATATATACAATTAAACAAAAACCCCGCTTCGGAAGCAATGACCCGGATCTCAAATATTATTCAAGTGCCTCTATAAATTTGTCGGGTCCGCCAATTCCCAGGCCTTCCCCGCTGCGCTACTCTGATAAGTCCGATTCCGATTTTCCGATTTATCGCTATTGCAATATTGCATTATCGCTCATTGGCATATCATTTTCCTCTATTCCCTGGCTTCTACTTCCTCCGATTGTAATTGCCAAATGAAACCAGGTCCGTCGATCCCGATTCCGATTCGACAATCCTCGCTTAATCGACTATCGACGATCGCAAGGTTATAAGACCTGATTCCGATGTCAAACTTCCACCGATGCAATGTATCAATGCTTGGCGCTCCGATTTGATCTAAACCGTTGATCTATGAGATCCAACGACCACTGAGAGCTCTTGTCCTCTACGCCTTCTTAACTTGACTTCACTTGTTTTTTATGTTTTTTTGTGTTAAAGCACATTTTTTCCACCAAACTCTGTCTATACAAATATGACAACTCTATAATACATATGCTCATTCATCAATGGACTGCCATCGATCCTACAGTGATTGATGATCGATTAATATGTCTGCAATTGGGATTTTAGCTATATACGCTTACACATATGACAGAACACAAAAATGCATCAATTACATAGTTCCACACTCAAAATAAATTCTTTGTATACAAACATACTTATTTTCAATGAGAATTTTAAATAACATTTCATTTTCACATTCTCTTTCATGACAACAAAAATGTACATAAATAGAAATAATTTGTTATGCAACTAGCTCACAAAATAGAAGAAAAGATAAGTAAACAGCTTTAAAACCAACATCATCGAGGGGGAAACCTTCTTTACACTACACAAATGAACAATTCTTGGATGATTCAAATGGTAAAACCTCATTTCTATATATAGGAGTTATGGGGTCGCAATATAATCAGAGCCAACATAACAATAATAATGTAAGGGCACAATAATAACAATAGTGGACTTCTATGAAGCACAATGATAACAATATGGGGACAACATGGGCACAACAATAATAATAAGGAGCTACAATGACAATAATAATAAGAGAATACACTAGTATTATAGGGACCTAACATGCCCCTCTCCTTCAAAAAAGTGTTTTCCTCAACGCTTGAACAGTTCAAGATGTTTCTGTATAAAATTCTCATCCTCCCATGTGGAATCTTCAGCGGGTAAGTTCTTCCACTTGATGAGATACTCTGAAGTTGATTGATTGTGTAGCTGTCAGTTTCTTGTATTGTGACTGCTTCAGGTTACAATATGATTTTTCCTTCCTCGTCAAGGAAGCTCCAATTTGTATGCCATAGTACCAATATTTTATAACACCTTGTACGGACCATAATACTTTGGTGATAATTTATTATCCTTCTTAGCTTGCTTGAGGGACATTTGTTTGTATGGTTGCAGTCATAGAAATACCCAGTCACCTACATCAAAACTTCTTTCACTACGATGTTGATCTGCTTGTTGTTTCATTCTATTCTGCACCAAAGTGAGGTTATCCTTTAAGAATTGGAGAACTTTTTGTTGATGCTCGATGTGATGTTCCACTGCTTGAACCTTAGAATTTTCTCTTAAATATGGTGTGGCAGATGGTGTGGATGATATCCATAAAGTGCCATAAATGGGGTCATTTTTGCTGCAGTATGGAAGGAAGTGTTATACCACCATTTAGCCAGAGGCAACCACTTGACCTATTGTGTTTGTTTATCAGATACAAAGACACGAAGATATCCTTCCAAAAATTTGTTCACTATCTCGATTTCCCATCAGATTGGGTATGATAAGATGAGATATGAGCTAACTGAGTACCCAGACAAGAAAATAATTTTGTCCAAAAATTTCCAGTGAAAATGAGATCTTTGTCGCTTACAATAATTTTTGGTTTTCCATGTAGCTTTTGAATTGTTTCCATAAATGCAGTAGCAACTGTATTAGCTTTAAATGGATGAGATAATGCACAAAAGTGTACATACTTGGTAAGCCTATCAAATACCATCATGATGACACTCTTTCCTTCGGACTTGGGTAAACCTGTGATAAAATCCATTGAAACCTCCTCCCATCGTTGACTTGGAATGGATAAAGGTTGTAACAAACATGTGCTCTTAATTGTCTCAACTTTATTTTGTTGGCAAACCAAACATTCTGCCACAAACTTTTGAATATCAAATTTAAGGTCGTCCCAAAAAAAAAAATCCTTCTTAACCTTGTGGTACGTTTTTAAAAATCTTGAGTGCCCTCCTAAGGGAGAGGTGCGATTCCAGAAGAATCTTTTGTTTGAGTTGGGAATTCTTACAGAGGTATAAGCGATCTTTGTACCATAACAAATCATTTTTCTAGCTAAATGTATTAGATGTACGAGGATCTCACTGCATCTTTTGAATGAGTGCCCACACTTCTTCTTCATTCTTCCATTCATCCCTTGCTTCATTTATCCAATGTGGTTGGATAATAGAAATGGCACAAAACAATGCTTCCACATCCTCATCCTTTCTTGAGAGTGCATCTACAACAACATTTTGCTTCCCTTTTTTGTAGATGATTTCAAATTCATAACCCAACATCTTTGTGACCCATTTTTGTTTCTCTTTTGAAGATAATATTTGTTCTAAAAAATATTTAAGACTATCATGATCCGTTTTTACCTTGAAGTGTCTTCCCATTAGGTAAGGTCGACATTTCTTAAATGTATGTAGTATTTCCAAAATTTCCTTCTCATAAATAGCTTTGTGTAAATACTTTCCTTTGATTGGACGACTTTCGAAAGCAATGGGTCTTCCTTCTTGCATTAGAACAACACCGATTCCATTTCCTAAGGCATCACATTCCATAATAAAGGTTTTTTTGAAATCTAGCGTAGCTAAGACCGGTGCTTAGCACCTTTCTTCTTTGAGATGTTCAAAGGCCTTCGTTGCTTCTGGAGTCCAAGAAAATGTGTCTTTCTTCAGTAATGTTGTTAAAGGTGCTGCTATTCTCCCATAATTCGTAACAAACTTGCGATAATACCCCGTCAACCTAAGAAATCCTTGTAGATGCTTTATGGATGTGGGCATTTTCCATTCTTGAATGGATTTAATTTTTCTAGGGTCTACATTAACACCTTCATGTGATACAATATGACCCAGATATTCCACCTCTTATACTCCCAAGAAATGTTTGGAGGCTTTTGCAGATAATTGTTTCTCCTCCAATAGTTTGAGCACCTTGTCAACATGTTGAACATGATCCTTCCAAGACTTACTATAGATTAGTATATCATCATAACACAAATTTTCTAAGGGTTTGAAAATAGAATTCATTAAACCTTGAAATGTATAAGGTGCATTGGTAAGGCCAAAAGGCATGACAAAAAATTCATAATGACCCCCATGAGTTCTAAATGTTGTTTCCAGAATGTCTTTAGTCTTTGATGATATCCTGAATGAAGATCCAACTTGGTGAAGTAAATTGCTCCATGTAAGTCATCTAATAATTCATCAATGACATGAAGGGGAAATTTATCTTTAATAGTGAACTTGTTGAGCTCCCTATAATCTAGACACATGCACCATGATACATCCTTCTTGTGCACCAATACTACTAGAGCAAAGAAATAACTTTGAATAGGTTGGATTATACCAGTCTCTAGCATTTATGCAACCATACGTTCAATTTCACTCTTTTCGGCATATGGATATCTATAAGGCCTAATGTTTTGAGGAATACTTCATTGAATCAAATGAATGGCATTATCATAATCAAAAATAGGTGGGAGGCCTTTGGGAGTCAAATACCTTGGAATGATTGTTCAAATTTTTTTGAAGATATGGAGAAATAGATGATTTCGATGTGGGAACCTTTAGTGAACATAATTGTACAATTACACCCCATTGTTCTTTCTTTATAAGTTTTTTCATGTTGTTAGAGTTGATTATTTGTCCCGGTTTCCCTCTGATACCCCTTAATTCAAATTCTTTTCCTCCCCAAAAAAATTTCAAGAAAAGTTCTTGAAAATTAAAAGTTATCGTACCCAAAGATTGTTGCCATTAGACTCTTAGTACAACATCAACACCACCCATTGGAATGGAAAGCATTGAATTATTCAATACATATTCCCCCATGCATAGCTTGATATTATGGCACTTTCGAGAGAAATTTATGGTTCCTCCATTTGCAACCATCACTTGACACTCGGGTGTTGGATATAGGAAGCAATTCAATTCCTTGCCTATCTTACAATGAATAAAATTATGGGTACTATCTGAATCAATCAACACTATTACCTTTTGCTTCTTGATATGTCCTATCTTGAGGGTTTGATGAGTGGTAATTTCTGCCAATGCATTACAAGATATGGTTAGATTTATTTCTTCTTTCTCTAGGATTGGTTCTTGGTGTATATCCTCTTCTTTTGACATTTATTATTCCTTTTCTTCCTCATCTTCATAATTTATGTAAAATAATTTCTTCTCGGCATACTTATGACCTTTAGTGTATTTACTATCACAACTGTAACAAATCCCTTTGCTCTTTTTTCTTCCAATAGTTTTGGTGTCAAGCTTGTAGGTTGTGGAAGGCTAGGGGTAGAAAAACTTCCATCTTTATAGTTGTGAGTGATAGGCTTCCTTGTTGAAATAATTTTGCTTTCAATTTTTCTTGCCAATCTGAATGCCTTCTCCAACGAATCAGGATCCCAAAGGTGAACCTCATTTTGGATGTTATCCTTTAAAGTCCCTATGCAAACATCAATCCTATGCTCCTTTGAAATATCGTTTACCCTTATATTCAATTTTTGGAAGTCCTCAATGTGCTCCACCATTAAACCCTTTTGTTTGTGATTTATCAATTGGCTAAAGAAGGTGTTGCTTTTTGCATCCTCATAATGTGCTATCATTTCCTCCATAAAAATTAACCAAGTGACAATTTGTTTAGGAGAGAAAATCCATGGATACCATACAAACTAATTGGGTTCCAAATATAAAGTTGCAATGCTTACCTTTTGTGTGTTTTGCACATTATGGAGATCGAAATATTGCTCCATATATAGTATCCATGTTACGGGATCCTTGCCATCAAACTTCCCCATATCGATCTTTGGAACATGGTGATTCTTTAATCCAATGTTATATTCTATGAAATCGTGATTAACATTTCTTTTTTTCTCATCATGAGTTTCCTCTACTACCTTTTCGCCATTAGGAAGCATTTCTTGCAGCAATTCGGCCAAACCTCCTTTCAAACCTTCTACGTCTTTCTTCAAATATTCAATGTTTCCTTTCAGTTTTACTTCTAAACCATCCATATTAGCTTCCATATTAATTTCCACGCCATCCATTATGTATTTATTTAAACCATCCATCTTAGTTTCTGTTACTTTTTGTGAGAGTTAAGTTGCACTTGGTCTCGTAATTTTGATATATCATGTTGCATTTCATCATCTTCTTCATGAGTTATGGTAGAGATTTCAGGTTTCTTACTAGGTGTTTCCATTTTCTTTCTTCGGAGCATAAACTAATGATAATTATGCTTCACTATTCCCTTTGAATCACTTCAAACTAATTTTTCAAACCAAACTTATGCAAATTTTTAAAAAGGCTACATTTTTTTTTTTCGTTTCTTAGGAGCTCGATATTGAATCTGTTTTATATCTGTAATTTTGGATCTCCAAGGTCTGAAATTTAGTCCTTTGGTAGCCCTATGAGTCCTCTTTCCAACCCCACAAATCTGATCAATATTGGATTCTTCAAGAAAGAGTTATGCCAAATCTCCCACGATGGCCTAATTATAGACTATTTCAATAGAGAGAACTTGTGCAACATGCCACGTGTCACTTTCTCGACCTTTGGACCTGAAAACAATACATAGAAAACTACAGTCTATCCTCTTTTTGTAACTTCTTATGAAATTTCAGTCTGATCCTCAAAGAGAAAGTTATGACAATTTTCCCAAGGTCGCCTATTTGGGATGTAATTCGGGAGCCTTCAAAAACCCTAACTTTCTTGGATAATATCTCTGAAAATATAGTGAAACAAGATCTGAAATTCGGACCCGAGGTTCACCAAGATTTTGGCTCAACTGGGTTTTAATTTTAGCGTCTGAAACTTCGTAGAAAAAAAATTATAATGAAAATTCCACGATGACCTGTTTGGAGCAGCGAAATCCTAGAATCCAAAGCCCTGATACCAAATGTTATGTAACCAGCTCACAAAATAGAAGAAAATATAGGTAAATGACTTCAAAATCAGCCTCTTCAGGGGGGAACTTCCTTTAAATTATACAAATGAGTAATTGTTGGATGATTCAAATGAAAAAACCTCATTTTTATATATAGGAGTCTATGGGGTCACAATATAATCAGAGCTGACATAACAATAATAATGTAAGGGAACAAAAATAACAATAGTGAGCTTCTATGGGACACAATAATAACAATATGGGGACAACATGGGCACAACAACAATAACAAGAAACTACAATGACAATAATAATAGGGAAATACACTAGTATTATAGGGACCTAACATAATTATTTTATTTACAAAAAATTCAAATATAAGACTTTATATATATATATATTAAGTGTTGGAAATACTGAGGGGTGGTGAATCAGTATTCCTTTTCAATTGTTATTTTTACCAGTTAAATCATTTATATTTAGAACACAAAATGAACAATAGGAATAAATGTTTTTATTAATATAATATTTACAATAAATCAGGTATAATATATATAAGGCTCCAACCTATAGCCAAGCACCAACTTGGTCTTTTTTGAGGCTCCAACCTCTAGGGCACTAACCCTATGTTCTCAAGGCACTAACCTTGTGTTTAGAAGCACCAACTCCAAGGACACCGATCCTTCCAATTCCGAGGCACCAACCCTGGATTTAGGAGCACCAACTCTTAGGACACCAATCCTTCCAATACTGAGGCACCAACCCCAAGGGCTCCGACCCTATCTTGTCAAGGTATGTTTGGTAGTAATTCTTTGCTCCTAAAATATTCTTCACTGAATTGTGTCAATCTACAGTTTCATTGTAGTCTTCATGCTACATCATTAATGACAACCGTGTCTCATAGAAGGTATCACCATTGCTCTTCATTATACCCAAGCAAAATCTCCAAGTCACATCATGATGACTAATACATCATGATCTTCAATAGTCTCCACACAACTTCAATGTGTCTACAATGAACTGCACTAAGCTCTGCACAAAGACAACTCTTTGTTTCAACCCTCTGTCCTAACTGTCATAGTAACTGCTTCGGGAGTTAGGCTTCAGGAGTAACTGATTCAAGAATGACTTCTTCAAAGGAGTGACTGTCGCAGTTTCATATTGTGCGTTCAATTAAAAGCAACCCTGTTCATACTCAGATAATCTTCTTAGATCCGCAGAGCGTCCTTTTGAACAGTTATCTCAATCACTGTCAAACACAGGTCTGAGCTTTTCAATAAATAACCCAGTCAAAAGAATGTTCGACCTTAGACTTCCTTCTTCTTCCGTTGGACCTTTTGGCTTCCTTCTTCGCTCGCTCGACCTTCGACTTCCACTTTCATTCACTCAACCTTTGGCTTCCTTTTTCGCTTGCTCGACCTTCGGCTTCCACTTTCATTCGCTCGACCTTTGGCTGCCTTTCTTATGTTAATTCACATTCATGAGTTGTGAACTGTCCTTCTTCTCTGTGATAGATACCCAAGATCAATGCTTAGAACTGAAGTGTTTTAACTCGTTTTTATGTTCACCAATACTCAAAAGACACGTTCGTTTGGAGGGAGGCCGACTTGTATATTAAAAACATATATCAGAGAGTCTTTTATCTATAGACTTGATTATTCATGGAAACCATATAAGAGATGCTATACCCACATGGAGGTCCCACATGCCACATCATCACCTTTAATCCCACAGTTGCAATTTCATGAGAATGAGAGTCATTCCTTTAATCCTGCAATCGCAACTTCATAAAAATCGGAGGTTTTATAAGTGTACATGCTCTGTCTTCTGATGGAGCGGATGTGATATTCAATGAATTGTTTTTAATGAATCCATCGAGTCCACAATATTATCGCAATTGGCAGTCCAGGGCCCGCCACTCTATCGCAATTGACGGTCCATAATACTATCGCAATCATCGTTTTACCGTGACATCTCGTTAAGACTTGTGATATGAAAGTTCTGATACGCGGATGCGATATTACATTGATTCATATTATAGTGGTGCAGTGAGGCTCACAGTAATATCGCAATCAGTTTTTAATGTGACATCCCTTTATAACTTGCAATATGAAAGTTCTGATAGGCAGATGTGATATTACATTAGGGTCGTTACCATACATTGATCGGCTCCGCATATTATATCGCAATCAGAGTTTTAATGTGAGAAGCCTTCATAACTTGCAATGGGAAGGTTCTGATATGGCGAATGCGATATTAATTAGGGCATGTTGTAATGGGACCATCGGTTCCACAATGCTCCTCCGATATCGTTGTTTTCTTCCTTTAGACTCTTACTCTTGGCTTGGATTTCTTGAGGTTTCTTGTTCTTGTGATTTCCATTGGCTTTCTTGTGGCTTCTAGTTCATGTGATTTCCGTTGGCTACTCTTTGATGACTTCTGATAGCTCTTCTTCCAATAGCTCTTCCTTTGACTTCTAATAGCTCTACTCCTTCGACGTAATGTTCCTATTTGTTCTTCCAATAGCACTTACCCATGGGCATATGCGATAACCTGCTTCTCTTGCTCCGATAACTTGCTTCTTTGATGGCTTTCGGTAAACTCTTCATCTTACTCTTTGGCTTCACGATGGCTTCTCCTCTTTACTCTTTCTCCTCTTCTTATGGCATCCGATATCTTTCCTCTTTGGTTCCAATGTTTCTATTATATCTGTATTCAATTTTTGGATCCTCCATGAGCAGTATTATGATCAGTGGACATCAATGGGCAACCACACATGTCACAAGAATTTTCCATCACAAACACTGCCATATTGACATCAATAACAACCTAAATTAACATTAAGATTCAAGTTTTTTAAAAATAATTAGGCTTCATATGCAATTTCCATGTTTCAAAATTCTTTTATTTTATTTTATAATTCATATATTAGTGTCACTTCTACTCTATGAACTCTTTTTAAAATATTTAGTGATATTAATGTCACCATTATTTTAGTGTGTTTATATTTTGATATTTTATTTTAGGTTTTCAATACAAATATTAACAATCACTCTGATCCTCTTTCAATTTTTTTAACTCTACAAATTGTAAAAAAATTACCTTTATAGAATACAACGGTAAATTTTCTTTTAAAAAAAAATCGAAAATATAATCATTAGGAAAAAATTAGAAATATCCATATCACCTAAATAATTATATTATCTCTTTCAAACAACGATGAGGAAAATAATAAAAATAAACACAAAATGGTGTTAGTTACATTGACATTAAAAGAAAAAGCATTGTTTGTAAAAAAATGGTAATCACAATATCACCGTTTTTCTAAAAATTATAAAAACTACTATAACAAAGTCTTTAAAAATAAGAACAATGTAAGGTTTTTATCAATTAGGAAATTGAGTTCAATGTGTGTTTGAGACCAAACTCAACATTAAGCTTATGTAATTTATAAAAATACCTCTTAAATTTTAATATATGAAAATATGTATAATTTTCCGAAAAGATTGGCAAAACGTCCAAAGATCACAACAATGATTGAAATTAACATTGCATGCAATCATAACAATTTGGCATGGTAGTGAAAAAAACACAGAAATCTTACTATCAAGACATATAAAATTTTGAAGTTAAAAAAAAAAATTAAACAAAGTCTTTCAATAGAAATTACATGAGAATTTTTTGGCCAACGTGTTTCGAACCAACAAGTGTGGTTCTGATGATGAACCACACTTTTTGGTTTGAACCACACTTGTTGGTTTGAAACGCGTCGGCCAAAAAATTCACTCATGTGATTATACCGAAAGAGTTTATTTATTCATTATGGATTACAAAAGCTTGAATACAGAGAAAAATTAAAATAACAAAAATAGAAATGAAACTAAATCATAAAATTAAAAATTAAAAAGAAAAAAATAATATAAAAAATAAAGATTAAAATAAAAAATATTTTAAAAAAAAAAAATTAAATATTAACAAAAACATTAGAATATAAAATATCATTGGTTCTATTTTTTAATTATGTCTGTATTCAATTCTGGATTCTCCATGAGCAGTATTATGATCAGTGAGCATCAATGGGCAACCACACATGTCACAAGAATTTTCTATCACAAACACTGCCATATTGACATCAATGACAACCTAGATTAACATTAAGATTCAAGTTTTTTAAAAATAATTAGGCTTCATATGCAATTTCCATGTTTCAAGATTCTTTTATTTTATTTTATAATTCATAGTGTCACTTCTACTCTATGAACTCTTTTTAAAATATTTAGTGATATTAATGTCACCATTATTTTAGTGTTTATATTTTGATATTTTATTTTAGGTTTTCAATACAGATATTAGCAATCACTCTAATCCTCTTTCAAATTTTTTAACTCTACAAAATGTAAAAAAAATTACCTTTTATAAAATACAACGGGAAATTTAAAAAAAATCGAAAATATAATCATTAGGAAAAAATTAGAAATATCCATATCACCTAAATAATTATGTTATCTCTTTACAAAAAGAGATGAGGAAAATAATAAAAATAAACACAAAATGGTGTTGTTACATTGACATTTAAAAAAAAGCATTGTTTGTACAAAAATGGTAATCACAATATCACCTTTTTCTAAAAATTATAAAAACTACTATAACAAAGTCTTTAAAAATAGGAACAATGTAAGATTTTTATCAATTAGGAAATTGAGTTCAATGTGTGTTTGGTCTCAAACTCATCATTAAGCTTATGTAATTTATAAAAATACCTCTTAAATTTTAATATATGAAAATATGTACCACAAACTAGAAGTGTTGGACGCGTTAACAGACTTGAACTCTTTCAGGCAATTCCCTCTCTCAATCAGCGGGGGTGATTTCAATATAATCACTCATTTAGGGAAAAAAAGGAGGGCGCATGAAGCTAGAAGATGACAACTCAGGATTCAAAGATTTCATTCAAAGCAATCAGCTCATCGACATCCAAACATCTAATGGAACATACACATGGACAAACAAGCGCAGGGGTGTACATAATATTGCCTCTCGGCTCGATCGTTTTCTCATTTCAGATAATGCTATTCATCTAGGCGGAGATTTTCACGCCTCCATTTTACCTCAAGGCGGCTCGGATCATTGGCCCATAATGTTGCAATGGACACGACCGGTAAACATTGTAATCGGCCCTTTCGATATGAATCCTTCTGGTCCATTCATCCCAATTTTAAAGAGGTGGTTCGAGAGGCCTGGAGATCCTTTCCCCCCCAGCAGGTGCAAAGATGTTCCAATTCCAACAGAAACTCAAACACCTCAAGCAAGTGCTTAAGGTCTGGAACAAAACCCAATTTGGAAACATTATGGACTCCAGACAAAAATTAGAGCAAGAAATGTGTACTCTTCAGCAAGCCATTATCCTAGAGGGCAGAACAGAAGAACTGGCAAACAAGGAGCAATCCCTCTGGACAGCATTAGAGGCTCGAAGGTTACAAGAGGAAATCCTTTGGCGCCAAAAGTCCAGAATAAGATGGCTAAAGGAAGGGGAAAAGAATACAAAATTCTTTCATCGTTCCACTATTCAGCGACGAATGCATAACAATATTGCTTTCATTAATAATAGTCAAGGGGAGAAATTAGAAAAGCATGAAGACATGGAAAAGGAACTAAAGGATCACTTCCAGGAAGCGCTCAAAGAACAAACACGGAGTAGATCAGCAACTATCAGAGAGGTCACGCGGCACATCCCCAAGCTAATCACGGAAGACCACAATCAAAATTTACTAAAATCAGTTTCAATGCAAGAGGTTGAAGAAGCAATGGCTCAGCTAAAAGATGGTAAGGCTCCTGGACCTGACGGTTTCACCTCCAATTTTTTTCATGAATTTTGGGAATTAATTAGTACCGAAGTATGGGAATTGGTGGAAGAATCTCGCTCAATGCACTGGCTCTTACCCTCCCTCAATTCCACCTTCATTGCTCTGGTTCCCAAGGGGGAGGAAGCAAATACGCTTGACAAATTTAGGCCGATTGCCCTCTGTAATGTGATCTATAAACTCATCTCCAAAGTGGTGGCAAATAGGCTCAAACCTCTTCTGCCTCTTCTCATCCTTCCGGAACAGACGAGATATGTCGAGGGGCGCCAGATAATGGACGACATTATCCTATCTAATGAGGTGATCCACTCCTTAAAAATCCTTAAAAAACCAGGCATGATAATGAAGCTTGATCTTTCCAAAGCTTTTGACAAGCTCAGTTGGGAATATATTCAACAAACATTGCTAGCCTTCGGCTTCAATGCTACCTGGACTCGCTGGATTATGAACCTCATCTCATCACCTTGCTTCTCCGTTCTTCTCAATGGCTCGCCGTCTCCGCCCTTCCGCTCTTCGTGTGGCATACGTCAAGGGGACCCCCTCTCCCCCTTCATCTTTGTTCTTATGGCGGAAGGTCTTAGTCGTCTCCTTCATCATGTTGTTTCCTCTCATGCGATAAAAGGCATTGCGCTTCATGGACTTTCCCCCTTATCCCATCAACAATTTGTTGATGACACGATGCTCTTTGGTCATCCTTCATCTTCCGAAGCAAAAAACTGTAAAGCACTGCTTGAGCTGTTCTCTGAAGCCTCTGGAACCTCGATCAATGCATCCAAATCCCAGCTCTTCTTCTTCAACACCCCTATCTCCACTCAAAGAAATGTCGCTCGCATCCTTGGATTCTCCATTTCCATGCTTCCATCCAAATACTTGGGTGCCCCCTAATGGTATCTGCTCTCAAGCATGCGTCTTGGTGTACGCTTCTGGACAAATTGGAAGCCAGACTTTCCTCCTGGACCCACAGATCGCTCAATATAGCCAGTCGACTCATTATGCTCAAATCTGTTCTCCAAGCCATGCCTCTTTATCTCTTTTCTATACTAGCCGCTCCCAAATGGGTTCTCAAAGCAATTCGTAACCTTCAGAGGAATTTTCTGTGGGGTTCAATAGGACTCAACAGGAAATGGGCCCTAGTTAAATGGATAGACGTCTGCCAACTGAAATCCAATGGTGGACTAGGCCTTCGGGATCCCCTTCACAGCAACCATACCATGGGAGCAAGAGTTTGGTGGAATTGGCTTGTAAAACCTCACATTCCTTGGGCAAAGCTCTGGCAAGCCAAATACGCTCCTGGCAGTCATTGGGATGAACTAATTAGAATCAGTCCAAGTATCTCAGGCTCCATGATCTGGAACGCAGCTAAAATTCATAGTGCCTTCATCCAGGAGAACAGCTTTTGGGAAGTTCACTCGGGGAATTCGACGCATTTTTGGGAGGATTCCTGGCAGCAACTCCCAAAACTTGCTTCAATCTTCCATAAACCCCTCTGGCAGACTCATATGCAGCGCACCAATCTTGTTAACGTTTCTCAGTTCTGGCAGTAGCAAGAGACTCAAGATTACCAACAGTGGAAGCCTGCAAGCTCTTGGCAGGCGGATTGGCAAGGAGAGACCTTCGCAGACATTGAACAAGAGTTGAGTCCCAGGAAAATCAAGCAGTCAAACAAGCAGGACAAACTGAGGTGGGGAAATTCAACAAAAGGGATCTTCACTACCAAAGAAGCTTATACTTTGCGTTATGCGCAAAGCCATATCGACAAAGATCAGCTATGGAATAACATCTGGCAGTCCAAACTATGGCCCAAGGTTTCTACTTTCCTATGGCTCTTAAGCAAAAAGCGCATCCTCACCTGGGATAATTTGCAAAGAAGGGGCTTTATTGGACCCTCAAGATGCCCAAACTGCTCTCTCCAATTGGAGACGATACTGCATCTTATGGAGACTTGCCCCCTTGTGGCTCAGCTTTGGGAACAAATCGACCGTGTAATCAGAGAATAGGAAACCGTCAGGGGGACATAGCAAATTTGTTGAGAACCTGGCCCAAGCTTTCGTATCAAAGCCCCCTTCTGAATTCTTTATGGAATCTCATTCCAGGGTTTCTTTACTGGACCCTATGGAAGGAAAGGAATAATAGAGTCTTCAACAATAGGAATCGTCCTTATGAAATCCTCTGGCTTCTCCTTAAGCAAAACATTCAAGAAACCTTGGCGCTTCGGTCATGGCAAGAAACCGATTGGCCATCCTCCCCTCAAGAGCAGTTCATCTGGAAATAATGGGATCTTAAGCTCTCCTGCACCCCCTCTGATCTCTCCCGATCCTCTCCCAAGTTCGTCTCACCTGTGCATTGGTCCCCCCCGCCACATCCTCTTTCAAATTGAACTTCGATGGTGCAGCCAAAGGGAATCTAGGACCAGCCGGATACGGAGGAGTAATTCGAAATGACAGAGGTATAGTTCAGCACATTTTCTTTGGCTCGATAGGCAAAGATACTAATAATGCGGAAATGGAAGGCCTATGGAAAGGAATATGCGTTGCTGATCAACACGGGTACTATCCGCTAGAAGCAGAGGGAGACTCTCTGATCCTCATCAATGCAGCAATTCGAATACAAGCAGGAACGTCAACTGCCAAAATTGCCTCCAGTTGGAGATTGCTCAGCAGGCTCGAAACATTGGAGGAAAGGCTCAGGAGTCCCAACAGTATCATTTTTCAGCATGTAAAGCGTTACGTCAACAAGGTAGCAGATCGACTGGCCAACCAAGGAGTTGACCTGAATCGCCCTCCCTACTCAGGCACTCTCAATGACTCAGAGGATATTCAACTCCAACAAGATTGCCTCTCTTTGGAAACTCAGGACATTCAATCCCCGGCTGCGGGTGATTAAATGGAGATTTAATGCGGGGGCGGCCTCCCCACTGGGCAAGTGGCTGCCCATATCCGCCAGATGTCGAGGAAATCCTCGAGCCTGCTACCCCCTTCAGGCCATTATCAATGCAGCTCTTAATTCGGGTAGGCAACTTGCAATCAGCCGCTCTATTTCTGTCATTCGCCTCGCCCCTCCGGTGCTCTGTGTGCAGTCGGCTTGCGTTGGGATGTTAAGCGTCTGGAATGTCGATCCATGGGTCTTTAAGAGCCAGCCTCCGCTGGGTATGCAGCCTCTGTGGTCTGTGCATTGTTTTCTTTGGTCGTGGATGATTTGCTCCTGTGCGTTCACGTTGACGATTGAGCCGTGGTTGCAATTGCTAAGGTTCAGACCTCGGCCCTCTGCTCAGAAGGCCTTGGTCTCTACCTTGGGGCGCCCAAGCTCTCTCGTCTGCCCACTTCAGTTTGCTCTGGTCTTTGTTTGCATTGCACCCCTCGGCGCTCTGGGAGATTCTCTGGTTCAGTTCACAGTGGTAAGTTTCGTCCCGTCCATTTGCGTTTTTTCAAAGGTTTATTCACCGCCTTTTATGCTTCTGCGCATTAATCTGCCCCTGGACAAGGTCAATTGGTTCTCAGTGTTCTGTGGCGAGGGGCAAACTAGTTTTCTGTGTAGCATTGTGTGCAGTATCGCTCCAGGATGCCGCGTGAACGGCTCCGCCTCATTAGTTGTCGGGGTGGGTCTAGGGGAGGTGCAAGAGGAAGAGCTTCCCCTCAGCGATCCTCATCCTCATTTGACTCCCCCTCTGAAGAAATCAGCTCCCATGGACCTAGGCGAGGCAGAGGCAGAGGAAGAGGGCGAGGGCGGGCAGTTGCGTGCTCGCATAGTTCTCACCCCTCAACCCGCTTCCGGTTCCCATGCTCCTTGGACAATGCCACTTATTATGTATCGGTGCGGATTGAGAAATGTGAACACGCAGCCTCTCCAGAGGTCCCTGCGGAGCCACGACCACCTTCTCCTATTCAGTGTCCAAGATTGCAGCCTGCGGAAGCCTCGGGTGCGGTGGCGGGACCAATGGCGGGACCAAGCGAGCCAACAAAGAATGATGCCCCTTACACAGATTCCAGTGCGTTCGATCAGTATGATTGCAGAGTTGCAGAGGAGCAGCCATCCACCTCTGTGGATGCTTAAGCTCGTCGTCTTGCTGTTTTGGAGGTCGCTTCTACAGTTTCAGAATGTATGCACGGTTGTCATAGTGCGCAATGTCTGTTATGGGACAGTCTTGTTCTTTTTGGGTCGGTTCAAGTCGAAGTCAGTCTATGTATGTATTTACGTATGCTGGTATTTCAATGTTTGTATGTATCTCCTCGCCACGGCAGGGATAGGGAGTTTTCGGCATGTGTCTAGCAGTCTAGCTTTCCATGGGTTCCGGTATGTGTTCAATTGACAGTCTCATAGTCTTTCAGCCTCTCAGGTTTTTCAGTCATGGTCGGTGCTATTGTCGAGCTGTAACCATCTCAGCATGGCAGATGTAAACTTTTTGTAATCCTTTTTTGTATAATAATAGAAGTAGCATAAATTACACAAATATATATATATATATATATATATATATATATATATATAATAAATATATATGTAAATTTTTCCCAAAAAATTGGCTTTAAAATATTTTCTATTCAAAACGCCCAAAGATCATAATAATGATTGAAATTAACATTGCATGCAATCATAAAAATTTGGCATGGTAGTGGAAAAACACGGAAATCCTACTATCAAGACACATAAAAGTGATATCCCTAGTCTAAAAATAAAATAAATTGGCTCTTAAAACAATGGATTTTCTTTCGAAATTTTGATAAAATCCAATAATTGTTTTTGGAAATCCTTTAATGGAGCTGAATCTATTTCCACTATCAAAAACAAGATTCAAGCACTCCTACCATTATATTTTTTAGGAACAATTTCGATCTCTAAACCAATTCACTTTGTCAATACACATCTTCAAAATGGTATCACATATTCAAAATAATATTTACCACTCAACTAATTTGATCTCTTCCAAACACATTTTACGAGGATGGACATACTCCAAACTTAATAATAGTGAAAAAAAGCCCGAGGATTTTTTTGGCTAGATAATGTATTCTACTCAACTACTCAAACCTTTACACCCTGTAACAACATGAGAAAAAGTAAATGTGATTAAATATATTTTAGATTAAAGTAGATAAATAATTAAGGATTTAATATGTTGTTGAGTAGAAACATTTCAACAAATTGAATGAGAAAAATCAGGGATATAAATTTATGATATGAGATCTTGTTATTTAGATCAACTATATTGCTCAACATGCAATGTATTAGAGTTTTATTGCTATATGAGCAAGGATAGCTAGATATAATTATTATCTATGATGAACCGCTATGCACGGAAGCTAGAGAAAACATTAAGGGTTGTTAATATCTCTTAAATGCTTGTCATGGTTTAATGTGACAATTTTTTCTCTTTTTTTTGAAAAATATGAGAAGAGATTTTATTAAATCCGCCCCCGATCGTAGCAAATAACCTGGGAATTCATTACATTATCATTTTCCAATGGGATCTTCCTTTGGGGTAATGACAGAATTCATGGAAGACATATCCTATTATTTTTCATAGATTCTACTACTAAGTCCTTCTACATGTTGACAAGAGTAAATTCTTACATATTGTGAGCATAAGAGAATGCAAAAATAAAACATTATCCTATTTGGAAGGCTTTTGGAGCAGAGTTTCCACACGGAGTTGGGAACATGAGGCCAAGTTAGAATTTGTTTCACGTTCTCTCCTTTTTTATTGGATTTCTTACCTCTTGCGAGAGGTGGTTCCACTTCCTACGAGGAGATCGAGTTTTCAGTGTTGCTTCTATTGCATGATTTTGCATGAGTTATTATAATTGCCATAACTTCCCAATATATCTTTGGGGACCATTTCTTCATCTCCGCAAGAGCGGAGGGCGTAAATTCCAATGCTCTTTTTCTCAAAAATTAATTGTGGACCTAGAGGATCAACCCTTGAAGGGGTTTACTCTTCATTTTCCATTGACATTTTTCTATTTCAATAATCCTCATTTGGGTTTCATCCATAGGGTTGTCTTCTTGTTTTGGATCTAAAATAGCCATAAAAGAGTTTTTGTTGATGGAAGGTTCTGCCATTGGCTTTGCTATCGTAGGATTCTTTAGAGTTGCAATCTTGTTTTGTTGATTCTTTCTTCACTTTTGTGTTGGTTGGAAACTAGCTTCTTTAGAAGCAAGGGCTTGGGCCTCCTCGTCTTTTTTCCATTGGGGATAGTTTTTGGCAAAGTGCCCATGACAATGGCAATTGATTCACTTGAAAGGAATCTTCTCATAGTGCAATTTCTAGATATGACTCCACTCTCCTATATTTATCTTTAGAGCCTCCAGGTAAACCTTCACTGAGGTTGACTTCCACACATATATGAGCGCAAGAAAATTGATCTCCTTTTGGTTATGCTTTATTTAGATAGCAACACAACTTGTTTCGAATGGCTTTTAGTGCATTAGGCCCCCAAAGATGAAGAGGAAGGTGTGGCAACCGAACCCACACTGACACAACAACAATCTCATAATATGGTTTGAAATCCAGAGTCCATGGAATGATGAAAGGGCCTTCTAGACCCCATGAAATAAAAGCTTTATCTAAAAATCAAATCCCTTTCCATTTTATTAAGAAATAAAAATACATAGAAACCCCTTCCTACTGCAAAGAAGGTTTCCTGACCTTGAAGCTTAGGGGGCCATTGTTTTGTGATCCAAGATTCCACAAATTTCAGGTTTGGCCACAAGCCCATAAACTTGCTTACCAATGCTTTTTCTGTGAGGGCTAAAGCTCTTATGCATGGATCCGAAGGAGAGAGTTCCACTGCAGGGATCTCAGCTAGTTTCTTCAAAAATTTTGGGGGGGTGGCGAGGTGGAGATGAAGACCCCTGATATTTTTGGGCCTGCACTAGGGCTCTGAATTCAACCTCTTCCTCCATGGCACCAATGCACCAAGAAATAGAAAATGGGCCTAAAAAGGCCTACATCGACTAGGGAAACAAAACAACCCTAAAACCCTAATGATGATCGCTTGTAGGCAAGCAACTTATGGCGACAAAAGGCACAAATCTATGCACATAGTACATTTGATACACTTAGATGTGACAGGCTTGATCTCCCCTGCACCAGCTGATAATAGAAATGATCAACAAGATTGTAGATGGGTTAATTTGATTGCACCCTTGTCGTAGAAGTCCAACAAAATAAAATTTCTAGAATGGGAGCACCATACCATCGTGATCATTAGATGCGTGACAAATTCATATTAAAAAATATAATATATCTTGTTTATAAGTTGTGGAAAGGGGAAATTTATCAGATTTTTTAGATAAATTTGCTAGATCACTTAGGATCATATAGAATATATCTTGTTTAAAAGTTGTGGAAAGGGGAAATCTATCACTTTTTTAAAATAAATTTTCTAGATCACTTGTGATCCTCTTTTGTGTAGTGGAGACACTAGAAAGAGGTTTGAGAAATGGTGCAATATACAGTTCATACTAGTTAGAAGATTTGGAGCACATGCAATTATGTTTTTCTTCATGTAGAGTTACATCAATATTCCAAGGAGTATCACACATAACAATGTGGGAGGATAATAACAAGTTTTGCAAGAACATGGAAGCTTGGTGATATAAATAGGTTACCTACTTTATAATAACAAAATATGGACTAGACACAAAGGAAATCCTAGTAAAAATAAGGTGAATGCACTAAAATGGCTATCATAATAACATTGAAGATTTTTTATGTTGTGCATAAAAATATTGGTATTGATTGTTATATGGATAAGATTTATTTTGCAAAATCATCACTTCAAAATTTAATTTATCTTTATTAGGCCACCACAAGGAGATAAATGAGCCATTAACATCAGTAAAGTTACAAATTTGTTGATTAGCTTTGGAAGAAGCAAGGTACTTGATAACTTACATGAATTGCAAAGAAATGTTTTCTATGATGCAAAGGTCCAATCTTCAAGATGCAAAGAACTCTAGGGGATAAAGTTCATTGAAGAGAAGATAGATGTTATCTCTTTAGCCACGACAATGTCTTAATACTCAAAACATGGAAATAATTTATAAGTAAATGCTTGAGAACATTCAAGTTAAGAAATTGTACTTCTTACGCTTCATGTCCACAAAGGGTTTTCTCTTTGGCTTCTTAAAACTTGTAGGACAACTAATTTGCTTTTTACTAGGAGTACTAGCTTTCATATAGACGGGCAAGCAAAATGTATTTAGGGCACTTACTCTCAAACTTAGCATTACAAGAATCTATATGACAACTTTGCCAAGCTTGGATTAAGAATCTCCTACAACCATGAATCCAAGACATTAAGAGACAAAAAAATACAAATGACATTTATGATTGCTCAACATTGTAATTGAATTTTCAATCCATCCATCAAACACTCACATCACTTTCTTATTGATTTAAATCTAAAAGTTGTAATCAACAAGTGTAGTAATAATGCAAGAGCATCTACAAGTCAGGATCACTTTTGACCTTCTTACGTCAAAACCTCATTTACCAAGGGAGATTGTTCCCTAATTTATTTTTCAAATTTTCTTCCTTGAGAGTCTGATGTAGGAGCATCTACAAGTCAAGATCACCTTTGACCTTCTTAGGTCAAAACCTCATTTATCAAGGAAGTTGGTTCCCTAATTTATTTTCCAAGGGAAGTTGGGTTCCCTAAGTTATTTGATTTTGTAATATTTAATATAGTGTAGAATGAATTAATTTGTTAGGAGGTTAGACAATTGTCATTTAGTTCCTATGTAAAAGAGGGATTTAGATATAATTGGCATTTTTTAGAAAAGATAGGAATCATATTTGGTTTGTTAGATTGATTGAACAAGGACTCTATTAGCAAAAGTCTCATGTGTAATTAAATAGAAGAATAGAATAGAGAATGAGACAAAGTTAGAGAATTTGGAGAACATAAAGCAAGATATTTGTTTTTTGTGTGAAGGGAATTGCACTATTGTGCGAGAATTTATTTTTTTCCCTTTTCATATTTGAATATGTATACAAATTATAGTTGCTCTCAATCCCTATGTGGATGTTATCTTCTGAGTATTGAATTGAGCTATCTGTGGTCACAGGATTTAAGTGTGTTTGCAAGCAACATAACCAAGCAACCACAAAGCTTATCATTTTGTGTATCTAGCTTTGCTTACATCCAGAGTAAACATTGCACACAAATTTATTTGACATGGAACCACAACTGACTAGGTTGTAGTTGGTGAAGGTGCAACTAGGGTAGGTTATATCCAATAGAGGTTTACTTGATGAATACAAATTCAAGTTCACAAAAATCCGACTCTTCAAAAATAGAGTCACTTGCTAAATCTTTTGAACCACTAGATTGAACAGATATTTGGGTTGGAAGAGATCTAGGTTGCAGGGGAATTGTCATTTGTTCAATTATCTTGGAGACCAGATACAACCAAATCAACTCCATTGTGGGACCCATTGTGAGCAATGTAAAAGCTATATTTTTTTATTAAAGTTTATTGGCATGGTTTACGAAATCCAGGCCTTGTGGTATTTGACTCTATTGTATTCGAATCCAACACCCGAATATAACAATTGTTGAAAATAACATCTAGATAATAGATATCCAGGCCAAGGGAAAAAATGTGAAAGTCTCCAGATATTAGAAAAATTGAAGGATCCGCTTATGTAAGACAAAAACCAGAAACAAGTAAAAGGTGTACAATGACCAATCGACAACAATGTGGTATCAAAGCATTTCTTGAAGTAAAAAAAAAAAAATGGTAGATCGACATGGAGTAACTCAAGGGAGACCTATAGAAAATGTGGTTTTGCGAGTAGAAGTGAGGAGACTTTGAGAAAGAATGGCAATTATAGAGACTACACAAAGGAGAGAAACTAACACATGAGATGTCAATGATGCAAAAGAAGAATCTTCCAGTGAAGAAGAAATGAAAGAAACAATAGATGCAAAGATGACGAAGATGTTTACCAAGATGACTTCTAGATCAAAAATGGAGGTACCAATGTATGAAGGTAACTTGAACGTTGGTGAGCTAATGGACTGAATCAATGTTCTAGATAAATACTTTATGATGATGTTGATGGAAACAAGTGAGTCGAGTATGCAACAACTAGCCTCAAAGGATATGCAACCCTATCGTGGGACGAAGCACATGCTAAATGAAAGAGGAGAGAAAAGTATAAGATTAAAGATTGGGACAAGACATATGTGGGAAACTAGGACATATGTCTTGGGAATTTCTTGAGAATGCACCAACAAGACAAAGAGGTGCTCATGTTGCAGAAGCAAAGGAAGAAAATGAGAATCCAACCACAATTGAAGAAGTTCCTGAAGCAAGGAAGTCCTTGCTAATGAAGAGAGTATTGATTAAAGAAGAGAAGGAAGCCAAAGAACCAACTCAAAGGAGAAGTCTATTCAAGATCATGTGCAATTCTAGAGGTAAGTGTTGCAAATTCGTAATCGATAGTGGTAGTACCGATAACTTAGTCTCTATTGAAATGGTAGATAAATTGAATTTGAAGAAAACAATACACCCTCACCTTGTCAAGGTGTTTTGGTTACAAAAAGACCATCAAGTTTTAGTTAATGAACAATGTAAATTGGATTTCCAAATAGGCAAGTATAAGCATTAAGTTGTGTGTGACATGATGCCAATGGATGCTTTCCATGTTTTGTTGGGGAGATAGTGGCAATATGATGGGAAAGCCATCCATGATGGAAAAAGAAACACATACACTCTTGCAAAGGATTGTAAAAAACACACCCTATTGCCTTTACCAGATGAAGAAGCCAAAGATGATGCAGGTCCAAGTGTACTACTCATGAGTGGGAATGAGTTGTTGTGAGAAGCAAAAAACATAGGTACATTTTGCTCTAATTAAGAAGACTCGCGTAATTATTACTAGCATCAATTTGAATGACTTACCTCAAGAAATTCTAGATCAATTTGCTGATATTACTATGGATGAGCTACTAAACAGTTTGCCTCCTATTAGAAGCATTAGCCATCACATTAATTTGATTCCAAGATCCACTCTTCCAAACAAAAAAGCATATCGAATGACCCCACATGAAAATGACGAGGTAAAGAGGTAGGTTCAGGGGTTATTAGACAAAGGCCTTATTAAAGAAAGATTAAGTCCCTATGTTGTACCAATAGTGCTCATCCTGAAGAAGGATGATGGATGAAGAATGTGCACAGACTCAACAACCATCAATAAGATTACAATAAGTTATAGATTTCCACTTCCGCAAATTGACGATGTATTTTTCCAAATTGATTTAAAAATTGGATATCACCAATTCCGATTCATGGAAGGATATTGATGAGCTACGAAATTATGTTTTTTGCTATGACATTACCTACTTTGTTTTCGACTAATCCGCCTCTTTTGCCTTAAAATTTTCATTAAAACCTTGTACATATACCATGCGCAGCTTAAGGTATGAAACACCTTCACTCTCTCTTAGCACCGTTTTTAGATTAGAGTTGAAGAATGTTCAAAAAGTATGTGTATATATATATATTGGAATCAAAGAGGAGGCACTAACTCAAGTTAGTAAAGGTGTACAATTGATGTCATATGACTAACAAGCATGTTGGCAACCACAAGAAAGGAACAAATGGTATCCACTAGTTCAATCACATGTCATAAAAGGAAAATGACCTCAGATTGAGTATCTATGAGGAATTCAAAGCATACGGGTGTAACCACCTATATATTGTTCATGGATATTGTGTGCACGACCAATCATAGTTGGCCTATTATGGGGATTCCATCCGAGTCTAAGGAAGGTGTTTTTTGTCGAACAACTTGTTGCATGAGTAACTGAATACTTTTTGAAGTGCCTCGGCATGTAATAATTGTTACATCACTGAGGATCGAATGAATTACTATTTGCAGGATGCATTTGTTATGTCCTCTCTTTACTTAGACAGTCGATGTATCACAAGATAAATTGTTTTGGTTAAGTAGCCTTTAATTGCGAACAACCTGTTGGGACTTAGATTCCCTTCTATCATAAATATATGTAGTTTGAAATAGATAGAGAGTGTGAAGTTATGTTGTAATTTTGTTTCCTTTTAATATAAAATTCTTGCTCGTTCATGTTTTAGCTTACTGATTACGGTTGTGTTGGTGAATTCGTAAGCTCTTAAGCGAAGGCCAAACCCCAAGTTGGGCTTGCTCAAGGTAAGGTCCCGCGCTATGTTCATTTCTTGTCCAGTGGTGTGTTTTATTTAATTGCTAAATTATTAATTTTAAGTTAACATGTTCTTTGCTTAGGTTAGTTACTTTTTGACCATTACTCCATTGGCAATCACATAGTAACCAATGAAAGAACATAAGTGATAGATGTTGAAGAACATACATATAAATAGTAGAAGGAAAGCCAAGACAAGAGGACACAAGATGTGGCACCAGCCAGGGACAAACCCCAATGTGGGGCAACCCTTGATCAATTATTCTTATATTCTTCAATAACTCAGTAGAGGAAGAGATAGAGGGAGTACAATCAATGTCAAAATAGTTTGTCCTGAGCCAATGACAAAATGCCAAAGAAGCTACCCAAACAAGTGTACGATCTTATCTTTATACAAAAGCAGATTAGATCTGTCGTAACCAGCGATCAGTAGTCGTTACAAGATAGTCCTCTGAAGGAGATGGATCAAGTTATGCGACCTCCTTTGCTAAATATGACGAGCCCAAAAACTGTATTGCACTAGGAAAATCTCTGATATTATAACAAACCTGGTTAGGGCACATGCCAGCCCTAACCTACAACAACAACCTTTGGGTTAGCCCCCATAACAAGCTTCATACTTCTTTGTTGATGCTTCATGTGATAGCGGATTAGGTAGAACAGTCTTCCAGGCCTCTTGGCCTCCTTCAAACACAAATCCAAACCAGCTGAAGCTCTAGGAGGGAATACAGCCTGTTAAAGAGAGGCTTCTTGTATACCATAGAAACACATCCAGAACATTCCAACTCTGTGATCTACCTTAAGGATAATTCGGACCTGCAAATGGGAGGAAGATATGCCCATAACATTACTCAACTTAAGCCCAAACATGCCTTTAGCAGACTTGGCCTCCAGCCTGAGGCACCCATCTCATAATACAGCCCAATCAAGACATCAAACAGTTCCCTCCTCCTTCGCTTAATCTATCTTCCTTCTACGACCATTTCAAAGAGAGATGTGTGTCTAATATGATGTTTGTGAGCACCTCCTTATATACTACTTGTTGGGGTCAAGGGATGTGACTATTGGGATTAATGAGCCGACATATGGGTGAGGCCGACATTAATAATTTGCAAGAGATAATTCAAAAATTCAAAATCGCACTTCCGCTTGTCCGAATGAGACAATATTTATATCGATTTTGGTCCTCTCGAAGAGAGGAATTCAATGTTGCAATTATCTTCCTCAGAGGAGTTGTCCAAAGTGGAATTTGGACCTAGTTTCCAATTTTAACACTCCCTCTCAACTAGGGAGAATTCCAACTGCCAATCCATCTATCATCATCATATTATCATGTTATCATGTACCATCTATTTCATCACTATTTTGCACTGCTCTGCTCTGTTGAACTATGAATAAGAAGAAGTGATCAAGAATGTATCATATCATTCTCTATTGGCCCAAAATCAGTCCCAAATAAAAAAGAGTATCTCATACCACTATTACTGACCCAAAGTCAATTCCAATCAAAAGAGAGTGCCTTGTACCACTCTTACTGACTCCAAATTAGTTCCAATCAAAAGAGATTTTCTCATACCACTCTTACTAACCCGAAGTTAGTTCTAATTGATCCTAGATCAATATCAGTCATCCTAGCATAGGGAGTATGGTAGTACACGATGCATCCATCGGTAGCACTATGGTCCCTATCCTCATTTCCCTACTCATTGGCCAGATGAGAGGTACTTCCCATGAGTCCCAAACTGCATGGGTAGGATGACGTAAGAACATCAACAGGGAAAGAAGATATCACATCCTGCTCACAACCACTCGTAGGGAAAGGATGAACAACCTCCTACAAGCATGCAAAACACCGAGAGTAGGGAAAGGGTGAACCACGTCCTACACACATGCAAATCAACAATAGTAGGAAGGATCCTACATGTGGGAAAAGGATGAACCACATCCCACCGACATGTCGACAGAGGCCTATATGCATCTCTCACTAAGGTATCTGCAGGAGAAGGTGAAACACTCACCTTGTATCCAACACACCACTAAGGGAAGGTGAACCACTCACCCTATGGTCGCTTACAAGTCAATAAGTACCCCAAGCCCCCAAGAGCTCCCAGAGCTCAATCATTAGCCAAGTATCCCTTCATATAGGAAAGAGTGCCAAGCTACTTTTTGAAAGTCAAGACTATATCAATAGGAGCCTCATAGCTCTATTCAGCAGCATATACATGTTTGTATAGCAAACATAGTGATTTATAGCAAAGATCTTAGTAGCACTTAGCAATCCTCTGCTTCTTGCATTTCTTGATGAAGAAAATATTTCACTAATCTTACTCCCTCTTGCTCAGGGAGACCACAGTCTAAACTTGTCTTTCCATGGTGCATTGTGTCCATCAGACAACCTGTCCATCATAAGATCTGTCCACCCAAACATGCCATAGAACAGGAGTGTCCTTTGTTGTACCATATAGGGTGTGATGAGAAATAGCAGATTCTTGGAATCTTCTTTTATAATATACAACAAAGGTGTACATAAATGGATTACTGAAGAGCTTCTTCAATAGAGTGGCCTCATAGTAACCCATACTTGCTTATTTCAGCCTTCATAATGATCCTGATTTCAGACTTTGATTTATTCATAAAGAAATGTGAATTTCAAGAGATATAGCACTTAGATGTGAGCTTTTCATTTACCATATTGTCTGACCATCAAGATTTCAGCAATGTGTTTCAAGGAATGGAGTCAAAGAGATATCAGCGGCAATTCTTGTGGATGTTATCCATGGATCTGCTCATAAGATGACTATGTCCGAATTAGCAACATCTCCATCTTATCAAACCTTTTAATCTTAGGGCCCTTCATCTTGACCCCTTAAGATAATCTCTCTCTTACTTTGATAAAAGAGAGAGTTATCATCTATTAGACAGATGTTATTGATAGTTGTATCATAGCTCCCTCTAATTCAAATCGTATTCATCAATCTGTCTTCAGCGTGCTATAAATCCCAAGATTTTATAGCTCCCATTGGAGCCTAGCTTTGATTAATCTTCTGAGCTTCCCATATGGGTCAAGGAAGTTCCAGGTCAGAGAGGAACATTCTAAAGAATTGACAAGGTTCTTCTTAAAGCATGAGAAGACATCTTTCTTTGAGATTATTTCGACAAAGGCCATTCCGATCTTTAAGAATGAAAGCTTCAAATGTAGCACCTCTTATCATAGTCAAAGGTGATTCAGTTTCATTACTGGATTATCTCTATAGCCTCTTCATAGAAGATGATGACTCAATGGATAGTCCTTCCAATGGTGGCATCTATCTTGTTCACAGCTTGATTGTGAACAAGACTATGATACATGCATCAACATGCAGTGCCTACAACATGACATCGTCGCTATTATTCTTGTAGTGGTATCATACAAAATGTATTCTTGTAGTGATATCATACAAAATGTTGTGCTAACAAAAGAACATAAATGATGTTGAGCTGTTATAAGACGGTGCCACTGATATCATACATAAACAAGAAACTTTATTGCACAAGACACTATCCTTGATAGCTACAAATCTTCATACTTTCAAGATGACCCCAACATTAAACATAGTTACCGATCAAACGAGAAAATGACCTAGTACCCATTTTTTTGAGGTAGCAAAAAATCACTCGATTTTGAAAAGTGGTGATTCAGAATAAACATTTTTTTAGCATATTTTTTGCACTTTAAGTTTTTTTGTGTATTAAGTATGAGCATTTTTTTTTTAAATGTTAGTGATTTTCATGCTGATTTTGAAAAGCGTTGATGCAGCATCAACACAATTTTTTTAAAGGGCTTATTTTTTACACTTTTTTTATGTATCTAGTATGAACATTTTTTTTGTTAGTGATTTACATCTTGATTTTGAAAAGTACTAATGCAATATCAACCATTTTTGTTTAGAGGATTTATTTTTTACACTTTAAATTTTCTAATGTGTTAAGTGTAGATATTCTTATTGTTGGTGATTTTCATGTTGATAAAAAAAACAAAAAAAACAAACAAACAAACATGACAAAAAAATCAAATATAAAA
>APFE030701583.1:145226-188306 GCA_000404065.3 Pinus taeda
CTTTTAGTCATATTTTTTTTTTCCCATAATGTCATGTTTGAAATATTTTGAAAACTTGATTTTTTTTGTAGTTATAATCTTTGGTTTAAATCTTGAAAATTGTTGTAAATTTAAAGATTTTGAGATTTTTAACCTCATTTTTCAAGGTGTTTTATGTTATTCTCGTTTTAGATTGTTTTTTCATCTTTTCTTTTTTGGGGGAGGGGCGGGTTTGGGCTACAGTACCCATTTTGAGGTAATAGTTCTAACTATGTTATTACCCTATATATCAATACGGTAGGTAATCATCATGGTCCTAGAAACAAGGCTTCATAATAGCGATACGTATCCAGAAATAATAGATCTCTAGTAACATTGCCCTATTCTTGTTTAACCTGTGAAACAAGGTCTGTCCTTGATCTAAATGATAGCCACTAACAAGGTCACTGCAACATTCTGTCAATAATGTGTGATACATGTCCAGAAATAACAAATTTCTAGTAACATTGCCCTATTCTTGTTTAACCTGTGAAACAAGGTCTGTCCTTGATCTAAATGATATAGCCTCTGACAAGGTCACTGCGACATTCTGTCAATAATGTATATCCGTGATGCAACTTAACAAGAGGGGAACCTTTTCTGCTTATTAATATAAGTGATCATGTTGTTGTGACAACTTCTGCAAGCAGTCAATTTTCAACCCAAATCTATATCTCTAGAAAAATTGGCTTAATTCAGTGGATGATTTCAAACTGACTTTCTTTCAAGCTAATACCTCTGACCTTCGACTTTGCTCACGGAGATGTTTCATTATAAACTGAGCTTTGAATGATTTCAGTATTTCAAAAGAGAGAGGAGGTCAAATAGATCTATCAACCAAGAGCCACATTTAAAAAAAATGACACACAATCAAGACATCGAATAAGAGATGAGATGTTATAGAACTCCATATAATAAAAAGTTTAGAGTGCTTGACTTTAAACATCAATTTGGTGCACTGAACCCTTAGCACGGAGTATGGGCTTCCTTTCTTACCAACAATAATAAAAGGTTTAATAGATTAGATTTTAAGTATAGCCCGGAATTCTTTTTAAACAGATGTCTATAATTGTCAAGGTTTATTGAGCCAAGGTACATTCTTAAAGAACACCAATCAAATGTTACCAGAAATACATCATCATTAGAGATCAAGATTCATCAAATCAAGCTCGGGGCAAGGTCACTCAATACATCTCCCATAATGCCTTCGCAAATCTTTGCTTAACTGCCGGATTATGACTGATGGATGTGTCGATATACATATATCCCCAAGAGGCTGTTGCAATATTTAGAGCAATTCAATCATTGATCCAATATTGCTCCTTGATCTAAAAGATTTCCTAAAATGTATGCCGCAAAGGACAATCAAGGTTGATACTTATATTCAAAGTTGTCAACGAACTCTACAAAGGGTATATGCCTAGAGTAGAATATGATTGTTCTCAACAAAGATCTAGTGTTCATGCTCAAACTGGGTTGACTTCAATATACCCTTTAACAACTCGACTTCAAATGCTCAGAGATATGCAATGAACCTATTGTAGCAGCAACAACACCCTCCAAACTTTTGGCCCGCATCCAATTTCGGAGCCTCCTTTGAGAGTTTTACTTTATGTTTGCACGCACTCGATTCACCCTGTGAGCTCGTGTGAGTCTTTGCACCCACCTTACTTGATTGTTCAATAGACAACTTTTGCATGTTGGTAAAAAGGCCACGCTTGCAACCATGTTTTGGTCGTACGTACACATGGTCTTCGCTTCGTGTGTACATGCTACGATTTGCTATGTAAACATCCCTCGCACTCACACATGGAGTTGTATGCACTGTCGCGCAGCAATGAACCTATTGTAGCAGCAACAACACCCTCCAAACTTTTGGCCCGCATCCAATTTTGGAGCCTCCTTTGAGAGTTTTACTTTATGTTTGCACGCACTCGATTCACCCTGTGAGCTCGTGTGAGTCTTTGCACCCACCTTACTTGATTGTTCAATAGACATCTTTTGCATGTTGGTAAAAAGGCCACGCTTGCGACCATGTTTTGGTCGTACGTACACATGGTCTTCGCTTTGTGTGTACATGCTACGATTTGCTATGTAAACATCCCTCGCACTCACACATGAAGTTGTATGCACTGTCGCGCAAGCGTCGTCGCGGTCGTCCAGCGATAAATCACAAGTGTCTCACTTGTTGACTTGCACCGTTGGTCGATCATGTTGAGCATGTGTGTCTGGATGGTTTGAGTCGTCTTATCATCAAGTCATGTAAGTGTGTGTTTGCAAGTTCGCGTATGGACCTTTTCACTCGCTCACACACTTAGTCGTTTTGCTGAAGTTTTGACGACCAGATCACCCTTTGACAGCCAGACCTTCACGCCGCCATTGACTCAATCGACTGTCACCCAGAATAGCGCAGAAGCACCAACAAGCCATTACAAGTTGCGTTGCCCACAAACTGATCAATCAACCCTGCTGCTGGTCAACCAAAGAGTTTGACTTGGCAGTCACCCCGGAACTGACTCCCCTCAAAAATTGCGCAGAGGCTACAGACCATCCCCGCTCCGTTAACTGAGAAAATTGCATAGACAAGTCGGACAGACACCCAGTGCCCGCCCATGTCCCCCTCAGAAAATTGCGAAGTTTTCCCAGCCAACCCACCAGTCAGTGAGTCAGTCGACTGCTCACCCTGAAAACTGAACAGATTTCATGAGCAAGCCTTCTGCTGCCCAACAGTCCACTCGGCTCAAAAACCGCGTCGAGGTGATCAGCGGGCCAACCTCCTAGCATCAGCGTAGTTTTCCCTGCTAGCAGCTCCCAGCAACCTGCTGCTAGTTCCCTCTAGGAATTGTGTAGTTTTTGCTGCCAAGCTCCCAACATCCTACTGCTAGTTCCCTCCAGGAATTGCACTAATTTTGCTACCAAGCTCCCAGCAATGTGCTGCCAATTCCCTCCAAGAATTGCGCAGTTTTTGCTGCCAAGCTCTCGCTGCCCTCTCCTTTTAGAAATTGCACAAATTTTGTCAGCGCAGCCTTCCTATACCCTGGACTGCTCTTCCCAAAAATTGCACAAATTTGTCCTCTAACCAAGCCAGACCCCGCAGACAGTCACTGTCAATCCAGATTGCCTGTCACCATCTCCCAGTGACTTCTGCCCAGTTTTCACCCGCAGTGCCCGGAGCCTCCATCCCAGCTCGAAACTTGCATCGCGCGGTTTCATAACCTTCTCTTCTCTCCCGATCACCTGCATCCAAATGATCATGCATTATGGTAGACTAGGAAGTTTATGGATTTGATGTCGTCTCGTCATGAGTGACTACAGATACAAGTACACGAACAAACATGACGCAACGATAGATGGAATGAACAAAGGAAGTACATGCAAAAGGACATGTTCGCCAATGAATGAACAAACAATGCATGCAAAGAGATGTGTTCGCAAATAAACGATCATGCAAAGATATGTTCGTGGAGGGACGGACGGACGAACATGCAAAGATGTGTTCGCGGACGAACGGACGAACATGCAAAGATGTGCTCACAAACGGATAGACAGACGAGCATACACTTTTCGCGAGCGGATGAACTTGTCAAGCATGCCAACATACAAGCAAGGAGCAACATGTGAATGCAACATCAAGTGAACCAGTGACCATCGAAGACGTCTCGCATCTTGCCATGCAGAGGTGAAGCTGTGACATACCATGAAGGCATCCATCACCCAGCAACACTGCAGCTCGACATGCACACCAACAGCAACACGAATGTACCAGCACTGTCATGTCAAATCTTGTCATGAGTCATGTCGTCCACATCTATACTGTGGGCCATACTATCAATCAATTTAATGTAACATGGAAGTCCAAGAGACCCACTTATCATATGAAGAGTTAAGTAAAGTTGAAAGGTCATGGAAGTCAAACAGTCATAAGGGAAGTCGAACAGTCAGAAAGGTTAGTTTCACCCTTGGCTATAAATACCCCCTCATTTGTACATGAAAGGGACTTTTTCACCTTCACTCCTCCCACATAGCCTTGAGAGTTTGTAATCTTTTCTTTGAGTAAGTAGTGGTTCCAACGCCCCACCCACAGGGTTAGTGATGTATGGTGTATCGATGTGTCTTAGAACTTTCGCTTAAGTCAAAACCCTGCTAACAAGCCAGCGCGTTTTCACACGTGTTGTAACTGTTTGTAAGATTTGTCTTGAACACTTGTAATGCATGTTGTTTTAACCTTTGTTTAACAATTTGATTCATTCAATTGTTCTAATACATATATACTAATGAAAATGTGTTACGTTTTCACACGTGTTGTAACTGTTTGTAAGATTTGTCTTGAACACTTGTAATGCATGTTGCTTTAACTTGTGTTTAACACTTTGATTCATTCAATTGTTCTAATACATATATACTAATAAAAATGTGTTGTATAAGTTGTTAACATTGTCCGGCCCGTGTTGGTCACCTCCCATAGATGAGACAGAACCTTTCACGTAAACTTGCGATAACCATTGTTGCACTTGCACGGATTGCCTGTTGAGCGTTGTACGTGCTATATTTCCTTGTTGTGTTGTGACTGCCGCATCTGTGTGGATTTCTCCTCCGGAAGTTGTGCATGTCCTGTTGTGTTGTGTGTTCCTAACAGAGTTGAGTTTCCTCCCATCCGACTTGGGACTCACTCCCGCCCTTCCTCTCTCCGGTGAAAGAACCTTGACACAAGTAACATTATCAATCACCAAGCACGTGAACCTCACTACTCGAAGACAAAGCAGAACACTCTCATGTGCTAACAAGCAAGAGCTAAGACAAACATTTAAGATAATGGCAACCGGGCCATCATACCGGATGGGACTCCCACACCAAACGGTGTGAGGTCTAGTTGGGACTCATACCGGGGTGCTCCCCTGAATATTGGCGAGTCATGCACTGTCAATAGAACCAAAAAGGGATGAGATGGATATATCTGTCATCTGAAATGTTCCATGGATCTTAAAAAAATATGAGAATCTCATAGAGAAATTATTCTTTTAGGAATGATACAGTCCTCTAAAGCGAGGGTTGCAATACTTCAAACAAGGATCTACATATGTTCGGCCCTATCTCCATGGATCATAGAAAATTTCGATTTCCAAGTATATCCTTCTATATGCTTATGATGATGATAGAGTCTCAAGCTAGGACTGCTAAATAATCCTCCGAAAATATCTTGACATTACTCAAAATATATCTTATGAATACAAGAACATACCTTGATGACTTCCAACCTTTGCTCGTGATGATCGAGTAGTTCCTAGGTTGGTGCCCATGATCTTAAGAGAATGTCACAGATTTGTCATTCTTGAACTCAGACATACCATGGAGGGTTGAAGGTTTAATTCAAGTCAAAGAAATTCCTCAAATGCTTCTTGGTGATCGCAATCTCTTATGCTTGGGCTTGTCCTCACCTGAGCTCTAATACCATGTTAATTTTAAGTTAACATGTTCTTTGTTTAGGTTAGTTACTTTTTAACCATTACTATATTAGTAGTCACACAATAACCAATGAAAGAACATAAGTGATAAATGCTAAATAACATAAATATAAACAGTAGAAGACAAGCCAAGACAAGAGGACACAAAATGTGGCACCAGCCAGGGACAAACCCCAATGTGGGGCAACCCTTGATCAATTCTTCTTATATTCTTCAATAGTTCAGAAGAGGAAGAGATAGAGAGAGTACAATCAACGTCAAAACGGATTGTCCTGAGCCAATGACAAAATGCCAAAGGAGCTACCCAAACAAGAGTGTGATCCTGTCTTTGTACAGAAGCAGCTTAGATGTCCTAACCAGCGATCAGTGGTAGTTACAAGATGATCTTCCGAAGGAGATGGATCAAGTTATGTGGCCTCCTTTGCTGAATATGATGAGCTCAAAAAATGTATTGCACTAGGAAAATCTTTGAGATTATAATAGACTTGGTTAAGGCACATGCCAACCGTAACCTATAGCAGCAACCTCTATGTTAGCCTCCATAACAAGCTTCATACTTCATCATTGATCCTTCAGGTGATGGTGGATTAGGTAGAACAATCTTACAGGCCTCTTGGCCTCCTTCAAACACAAATCCAAACCAACTGAAGCTCCAGGAGGGATTGCAGCCTGTTAAAGAGAGGCTTCTTGTATACCATAGAAACACATCCAGAACATTCCAACTCTATGATTTGCCTTGAGGATAGTTTGAACCTACAAATGAGAGGAAGATATGCCCAAAACGGTACTCAACTTCAGCCCAAACATGACTTTAGCAGACTCGGTCTCTAGCCCAAGGCACCCAACTCATAATGCAGTGCAATCAAGACATCAAACAGTGCCCTCCTTCCCTGAATCTATCTTCCTTCTACGGCCATTTCAGAGAGAGATGTGCGTATAATATGATGTGTGTGAACACTTATTTATATACCATTTGTTGGGGTCAAGAGACGTGATTATTGGGATTAATGAGCCAACTTTAATAGTTTGCACGAGATCATTAAAAAATTCAAAATCACACTTCCACTTGTCCAAATGAAACAATCTTTATATCTATTTTGGTCCTCTCGAAGAGAAGTCAATGTTGTAATTATCTTCCTCAGAGGAGCTATCCAAAGTGGAATTTGGCCCTAGTTTCCAATTTTAACATAAATAAATAGAAACAATTGAGTTTGATTTATGCAAAGAGTGTGTGCGTGTGTGTTGTTAATTTCATTTCTTGCAGTGTATTGAAATTTATTGAATTTCATTTCCTATATTTCTTTGGGCCATGTTTTAATTTTAAGTGTGTAGGGTGATGATCCAACTATTGCAAAATCAATAATATTACTTCGAAATCAACAATGATTGCTATGAAATCGTAACCTTGCAAATTTGCTTAACCTTAATTCGAACCATGACACTGAGCTAGGTATTGAACCGAGAATTCAATATGTGAGGCACCATGTAGTTGGACCAAGGTAGAGAAGTTAGGCTCTAATTGGACTTACACTTTGTATCACCAGTCGATTTCCTTTGAATTGGTGGGAATTTTGATGCTTGTGTATACAGCGCCAAGGGTCTCGTAAGTCAAATAGACCTTGGGTTGACAAATTAAATAATTAATGAATACCAACATTGCCTTATTAGAAACAAGTATTCATGTTGTCAAAGATGAATGGAAGACTGCCTTTAAAACTAATCATGGATTGTATGAATGGTTTGTGGTGCCATTTGGCCTTATCAATGCACCCAATACTTTTATGAAACTAATGAATGAAGTCCTCAGGGAATTTACCAGGAAATTTGTTATTGTTTATATGGATGAAATTATAGTGTACAACCACACAAAAGAAGAGCATCTTAAGCTAGTTTTGAGTACTCAACAACGGAAGAAATTGAAATGCAACTTCATGAAGAATGAATTGGTGTATTTGGATTTTATAATCTCAGAGGAAGGGCTGAAGTTGGATCCAAACAAAGTAAAAGCAATCATAAATTGGCCAATTCCATGAAATGTGTTTAAAGTAAGAAGCTTTCATGGGCTTGCAAGTTTTTATAGAAAGTTTATTAAAAGTTTCAACAGTGTGTGTGCATCCATAGTTGATACCATTAAGGAGAATAGTTAGAGTTTTAAGTGGACTGTAGTAGCAGATCGCAATTTAAAATTGCTCAAACAAAGGATTACAAAAACCAGTTTTAGCATTTTCAAATTTTGGAAAGTCATTTCAAGTTGAAACGGACGCCAACAGTGTTGCTATTGGCGCAGTTTTGAACCAGGACGGACGCCTAATTGCCTAATTCAACAAAAAGTTAAATGAAGCCAAGTAAAGTATTATTCATATGACAAGGAGTCTTATGCTATTGTACAGAATTTGAAGAAATGGCAGCATTATCTTATCCCCAAAGAATTCATCTTGTTCACTGATAATCATGCTTTGCAATTTATAGACAATCAACCAAAATTAAATCAAAGACATGCCAAGTGGTGGACTTTTTACAAAACTTCACTTTTGTAATTAAGCATGCCAATGGATCATTAAGCAAAGTAGCATATGTCTTAAACAAGATTAATTTATTTCTATAAGAATTTCAATTTAATGTTACAAGATTTGAAACTTAGGGAGATGAACAAAAGTGATGTAGATTACAAAGAAGCCTATGCAACCTATGAAAATCTAGTGAGCACAAATACAACTCAGTGGTCAAGCTATATGATTCAATAGGGTTCAATGTTCAAAGATAGTAAACTTTGTATTCCTAAATGTTTTATGAGGGATAATTTAATACAGGAAAAACGTAGTAGAGGATTATCTAGACATTTTGGAGTTGATAGAGCTTTTGCTATATTAACTTCATTGTATTATTGGTCAAACAAGCTAATGTGAAAAGATTTGTGGAAAGATGCACAATAAAAAATGTCAGATTGTACCAGCCACTGCCAATTCCATTGTTGTGGATAGATTTTCTAATATGGCGCATTTCATTGTTTGTCTAAGAACTATTGATGCAACTAGTGTGGCAACTTTATTCTTTAAAGAAATTGTGAGATTACATGGACTGCCAAAAAGCATCATAGATAGGGATACAAGATTTGTGGATCGCTTTTGGAGAAAGTTATGGAAGAAAACAGGCACTAGTTTAAACTTCAATTCAACTTATCATCTGCAATAAAAGGTTGTGAATATAAGTCTCAAAAACATGTTGAGAAGTCTGGCAAATGAGCATCCTAAGTGGTGGGATTAGGTGCCTGCTCAAGCTAAATATGCCTACAATGATTCACCTAATAGGAGTAAATGGATGAGCCCATTCCAAATTTTATATGGAATGCACCCCGGGGGAGTGGAGTGTATGAATTAAGAAACTTGACAAATCAAGAGCTCAGAAGTGTAGTAGGTGAAGATTTTGTAGTATGCAATAACTGCATGAAAGGGTTGAGCAACAGTTGCTAGAGAACAACATTAAGTATAAGTAGAGAGCAAACCTGAAAAGAACACAACTGGACTTTAAAGTTGGAGATCTAGTAATGACATATCTAATAAAGGAAAGATTTCCTGTCGGGGCATATAACAAATCAAAGCTCAAGAAAATTGGTCCATGTAATATTTTGAGGAAATTTTCTTCAAATACTTACGAGATAGAACTTCCATAAGATATTGGAATACCACCAATTTTCAATGTGGCAGATTTATATCTCTTCAATGAATCATACAATGTTACAACAAATGCATCTGTAAGTAACTGATGAAGATCATACCAACGAGTGGAAGAAAAAGTTGCCTAAAGCAACTAAAGAGGAAATTGAAGCCATATTGAATCAGAAAGTAATTGAGAAGACCAAAGATAAAGAGTATCAACAATATTTGGTCAAATGGAAGTAGCAACCAATAGAACATGCTACATGGATGACATATGCAAACATCATGAAGTATGGTGCCAATGTTGAGAGTCTATGAACAATTATTTTCTTCCCTGGCAGTATGATGCAGGAGCATCTACAAGTCAAGATCACCTTTGAACTTCTTAGGTCAAAACCTCATTTATCAAGGGAGTTGGTTCCCTTTTTTACTTTCCAAGGGAAGTTGGATTCCCTAAGTTATTTGATTTTGTAATATTTAATATTGTCTAGAATTAATTAATTTGTTAGGAAGTTAGATAGATGTCATTTATTTACTATGTAAAAGGGGAATTCAATATAATTGGGATTTGTTAGGAAATATATGAACAAGATTTGGTTTGTTTGATTGATTGGATGAGAACTTTATTAACAAGAGTTTCATATGTAATTAAATAGAAGAATAGACAAATGAGATAGAGTTAGAGAGTTTGAAGAATGTAGAGCAAGAGATTTGTTTGTTTGTGAAGGGAACTGCGCTACTATGCGAGAATTTATTGTTTTCCCTTTTCATCTTTGGATTTGTATACATATTAGAGTTGTGTTCAATCCCTCAATGTATGTTGTGTTCAGAGTATGTAATCAAGTTATTTATGGTCGCAAGATTTAATTGTGTTTGTAAGTGGCATAACCAAGCAAGCATGAAACTTCTCATTCTGTGTATCTGGCTTCGCTTATATCTGGATTAAACATTGCACAAAAACTTATTCGGCATGGGACCAACAACAAGCCAGATTGTATTTGTTTAAGGCGCCACTAGGGTAGGTTATATCCAGCAAAGGTTTAGTTGACGAATACAAACCCGAGTCCGGTGAAATATGACTATTCAAAAATGGTGTCACTTGCTAAATCTCCCTGAACACCAAATCAAGTCAAATATCCAGATTGGAAGAGGTTCAGGTTGCAGAGGAATTGCCATTTGTTCAATTATCCCAAATATTAGATACATCTGAATCAACACCATTGTGGGACCCATTGCAAGTGAGGTAAAAACTATAATTTTTCATTAGGGTTTATTGACCGGTTTACGAAATCTGGGCCTTGTAGGCTTGTAGGATCTGATTCTGTTGTATCTAGCTCCAACACCCGATATAACAATTGTTGAAAAACAAAACATCTGAATCAGATATCTGACCCGAAGGAACAAAACGTAAGTGTCTTTGGATATTGGAAAATCTAAAGGATCTGCCTGCACAAGAACAAAACCAAAACCAAACCAAAAAAGGATAAAGGTGTACAATGACCGATCGACATCAGGTAACGTATAAGATATTTAAAAAATTGTAATCAATAAGAATAGAATTGTAAAATATATTTAAAAAAAAAATTATGCTTATTTTACTAACTACATCAAAGGATATATAGAAAGTTGTAATTTAAACACAATAATATACTGATACACAATAGCATAGAGCTATTTTTCATCCATGCAGAAGTTACAGGTGTGATCCTCTCTTGGTAAATAATCATGAAAAAAGTATTTTTATGTTTCTATTGATATACACCCACTATTTTACCAAAAATAAACTACAAAAAGTTATTTGCAATATCCTACAAATTTTTATATTGGTCAAAGTTTCCGTTCGTCCTCAAAAGAGACCTAACTATTTAAGATTTGAAATTAATGGAATTTTTTCTTACCAAGTCAACCAACACAACACACTCTGGCCATTGAATATTCTCTTTTTTGGTTGTCATATTAACACTTCAAATGTTTCATAATTATAACATATTTATTATTACTTTTTCACTATTAGAAATATCTCTCATTTCTATATTAAATTCGATCTTTTCACACTGTTTTCCTTGAAGCATAACCAGATTTAAATTTAGTATCTAATCATTGTGGAGATTGCTACTCCTTCAACATTTAACATTATATTCTAAATGGCCATTGCACGCGAAATGAAAAATGCAAGTTGTTGAAGTCATGGAAACATTAAATCAAAATTATTATGGCAGATTGATCCTCCTCTAGATATTATGTTTCAGTGCTCAAAATTAGTTTGCTCCCTCTAGATCTATTTTCAATGCTCGTTGCATGGTTCCAAGGAATCTAACAAGTAAAGCTAATACTATGTGCCAGATGTGTGGGGCCTCCTGAGCTATTTGAAATATTTTGGAAGAATCTGCAGCTTAAAGTAAGGCACTTCCTGTTTATTTAGTGACATGATCTGTTTTTTATGTCTTCTGTCAATTGATGTTATAGGTTCCCATAGGTCCCTACCTAGTGTCTTCCATATTCACTTCTAAAGTCAACAATTCCTTTCAAAGTTTCACTCGAAGTAATTTGCTTATTTTTCCCTACACTGTCTTTGGCCTCAGGATTCTATGTGATCTCAACATGGTTCTTCTTTTCATGCTGGCAATATATTCTTTGATCAATTTTACAGGTTTCTCTTCTATATCAATGAAACAAAGAGAAACAAGTAGCTCAGGTACGAAACACTCCCAAGGTGGTTTTTTATATTGTATTGATTGCTTCCCTTGGAGATTATCAATACTATAGTATTGTATAGTATTGATTGCTTCCCTGAGATTATCCCTTGTATTCCTAAACTCTTTCATCACAGACCAAGACTTTCACATTCTCGATTAAGGAGGCCATCATTCCGGCGAAGATTTTGTAAATTCTTCTGATAATTTAAACTTGAAAATACTCCATAATGGCATTAGTTCTTAATTGTCGTTATTGAATGCCCATGATTCATACCACTCAATTGTGGTCTCATCTAGATTCTAAACAAACTAAATGAAGGTTTTGGTCTTCATCAAATCTATGAAATGTTATCTCAAATTTTAATTGACATCCAACGAGGAACAAGGGAATCTATTCTCAGAAATTGGAAGCTTTCCTAAACGATGTACAAATCCGTGATTAATAAGCATGTACAAGAGATTGAATTCATTTCTGCCAGCACTTCATGGGTCTGCATGGCCCGCTACTTCATCATCACTAGATTCTGAGTCATCATCACTGACCTCTTCATCATCACTGCTTTCCTCAGGACAATTTGAACCATTTTCTCCCTTTGCATATCGCTCACAATATTCTGTGAAAATCCATACATGAGTTCACAACTTGAACACACACACACACACACACACTCACTCTCTCTCTCTCTCTCTCTAGATATATATATATATATATATTATATATATATATATATATATGTATGTATGTATATATTTGATTAAGAAGTCTCTTGAAACAGGTGGATCATTACACATATCCTAAACATCAACAGAAAAATCGGTTGGCTAAAAGCATTTCTATTTCCATACCTTTAACTTTTTGGTCATATTGTTCCCTATCCCTCATCATAAGCGAGGCTGCATCTCCGTTTAATGGATCTGTCGGGTTTGGATAAAGTAGCAACTGTGGTAGAAATGATTCAAATACATTGACAAGGTCTGCATCAACAAATTGCCAGGCATCATTGCAATGAATGAGCAAATGGAGGCTTACAGAAAGATGTAAAGATGATCATCATCCACAATGTTTTAATTGGTGTCCACGAAATTTCCTTACCAAACATTGGACTCCATGTTTGGTTGATAACATCCAAGCATACAGAGCCAGACCTAAAAGAAAAAAGGTAAGAAAGATCAAAACAACAACTCAAGCCCAACATTGACATTTTCTTGACGTTATAAATCAAAACTTATATGCACATTGCTGTTTGCTTATCACTAATTACATGATGCAAAAGAAAAGTTTAAAAGCAGATTACTTGTAGATAAACAGGAAGAATAGCTCACAGTTCATCAACATTTGGATGGAAGATTTTGTTCACGAATCCAATAGATGGCGATTTGTAAGGGTAAGCATCTGGTAACTCAACCCGGATCTTCCAAACACCACCTTCATAAGGGCCTAAAACGTTCCATGCAGTAGACATGTTATGTTGTATTTCCAAACCAAATAAAATACTAACAATAATTTGGCTGTAGAAGAGACATAGCAATGTGAACAAATAAAGCAATAGATTTGATTGAGATTATGCTGAACATGGTTTCAGTGTTTGATCCAATCTACAAGCTCAGTCTGACCAGAGCATCCTTACCTGGTCAATTTCATTTTATTGTTATATAGGAAGACAGAAATAAAGAAATTACATTTGTCCACAGATGACCAAAGAAGATCAACTGGACTCTAAATTAGATCCCATGGAATAGAAAAGAGCTAGGGTAGGAAAAGCCCTGGCACCGAAAAGTTGGTAAATGATAAGACACTAAAATAATGTGAACAAAGTAAACAATATAAACATAGCAAGTGAGAGTAACCCCAAATATCAGCAAACCTAAACTATAATACCCAAGTACATATACCAACTCGCTTCAAGGAAGATGAAGACCAAATGTGTGAATTGAGACAAGAGATTGGCACCGTCACATCTGTATCAATGCCCAGAGTGGAAGTGGAGGGACCAACTACATCATCATCCACCATTATGAAAGAATCAATACAATTACAGCAACTAATAATATCTATAGGAGAGAGCCAAGCTAGACAATCCTCGAAGGAGACAAGGTGTGTCAACTAGAAATTCCCCTAACATCCAAGGTCAACGAGCTTCCAGGAGTAGAAAGGATGTTAATATTGTATGATATATTGAGATACAGATGAAGGGCACTGGATGGTCCTCAATGTTGATAGAAAGGATATTGAATCATATGCCTGCTGCCCTATACTGAGATGCAGACAAAGGGCACTGAATGATCCTCAAAGTTAGATAGAAGCATATCCACAACGATGCCTAGAATAAAGGTGGGGATAGTGGGGTACTCTAGCAGAAGAACACTGTGAGGTAGAACACACACCCACTGGCCTATCTCTGTCTGTGGAATGACAACATCTAAAAAGGGTACTCAGTAGCCCCAATGTTGGAGATTGGCTAAACGGAGGAGGAGATCCATGGGTAAAGCTCTGCTGAAGGTGGCAACCTCTAAAATTAAGAAGGCCAAGCATCTCTGATCAGGATAGTGGAAGAAGGCAGATAGGGAGCCTCTAGATTCTATACAACAATGTTTTATATAGAGAATCTCATGTATTTGGAAATGCAAAACTATTTAATCAAAAGAAATGATTTCACGATACCATCTCACTTGGTACATGGAATTAAAGATTTCCAAGTACCAAAGAGGATTTCATGACACCATCTAACCTGGTACATGGAAGTAAAGGTTTCTACAAAAGAGTAGATAAAAAAGAAAAAAAACAAACTAGCAAAGGAAAACTGAAGAGAAAAGTTTGGTTCTTTGTCAGCCTCTAATGACAATTCAGACACTGAAAGGATAGCTAATTACAAAGGAAAACAAACAATAAGAAAGAAACAAAAAATATTTTAACTACAAGAGAAAGTAAACTACTTAAATCTCCAGAAGAAACAAGTGGACCCAGAAAAGGGAAAAGTTCATAGTTTCAAATTTTGTTACAAAGATTAAAAATAAGAAAAATAAGAAAAAACTTTTTGGAAAGAGAAATCACCCCCAAAGAAAAACACAAAAAAAGTTCAGTTTGATCATCTCTAACCACTCTTTTGTTATTATATATATAATCCTTTCTTTTTCCTATCAAGATAATAAGTAAACAAATAAAGAGATACAAGACCATTCCAATGTGAGTACGTTACATAATTCCAAAATACCTAACCATTACTAATACACTAATTAATAGATTAAATGCCTCATTATTACATCATTCTATTAATGATACTTTATTATATGCCCAAGTCCTAATTAACAAGTAGTTCTTGTTGGAATTGTTAACTCCTTTCATAGTTTCAAATTTTATTACAAAGATTAAAAGTAAGGAAAATAAGAAAAAACTTTTTGGAAAGAGAAATCAGCCACAAAGAAAAACACGAACAAAGTTCAGTTTGATCATCTCTAACCACTCTTTTGTTATTATATATATAGTCCTTTCTTTTTCCTATCAAGATAATAAGTAAACAAATAAAGAGGTACAAGACCATTCCAATGTTCTAGGGAAAGATTTCAAAGAAAAAATTAGAATATAAATCTGGTTCTAACATGCAGTCCAACTTTATCACTCTTACCATCTGAAGTCCATTCAGAGTAACAGGGATATATATTACAATGAGAAAGAGTGGATTTGTTCATTTATTATTAGATGATGTAATGTCTCATTACATAGTAGGAGAAGAGGAGTAAGTTACATAATTCCAAAATACCTAACCATTACTAATACACTAATTAATAGATTAAATGCCTCACTGGTTGGCCAAGATAGTGTGTTTATCTCAGACAACATTCATGTATTTATATAAGCCTTATTACACTGATTTAATAGAGCGCTCAATACAATTTTGGTGTGTGAAATAATATCTACTATCCCCTTTCTGGTCAATGTGTAGAAGAATGTTGTGTGGTGCTTGAAGGAAAGAGCCTCCACATGTCTGCATGAGAAATCAAGACCGTCTCAAGCTGCCAACATGGAGGGATCACTCAGCTAGGATCAACTAGGAGAAGGCACGTGTAGATCTATGTGTTAAGAGCCTAATCTGCTGAGCTGCCATTGAATCACTCGTTGTTGCTTTGAGAAAGGAGCTACCATGAGAAGTTCCTTTTGATTTCATTTTGTGAGAAGAAGTTGCCCACAAAGTGGAATCTCACATGTCTATAAAGGTATCTCTGATGAAAAAAAAAATCATGCAAGATATGGCATAGATAGTTGGTTACCATTAAGGAGTTGATGCTAGTGATGCGGCAACTGCCTCCTCACAATTGTCGACTTCTATTAGTGGCTTTAGAAGTACTAGGCTCTTTGGGAAGGTGATCAACAAGTTCACTGGTATAGGGGCTACCGACCATATTTCACAGGTCATCAATTGTCGTTGTTGATGTCTGCTTTCCAATGGGGTTGCCATCGACCCTCACAGTACCAAAGATTCTTGACATTCCCATTTCTTTTGTACTCAAGCTTCTCCAACAATTTGGAGAAAATATTATTAGGATCATACCATGGATGAAATTAAGGGGCTAGTATGTGTTCAAAAGGTTTTGAATGCAGGATTACCCATCGCAATCCCTATTGGCAAGGCCACACTGGTCGCAACATAAATGTTATTGGAGAAGCAAGCCACTAGTTGGAAATCACTCTAGCAACTAGAGAATAATGAGTACATTGGTTAGAGGCCTCTAATCATAGTTGTCGATGTGGAGATGCTATGGATGAATTAGAGTGGGTTGTGCAACATTAGTTGAATAGAGGCATTCTAATTTTGTTCGACTTTTCTAGTGGAAAGCAACTTATTTGGGTCAATGATGGGTTGCATTTGCACATGGAATTAAGATCTAGAATTGAACATCAAACCTTCTTAAAGTCACTGCTTGCATGTCAACATTGTCAAAGCATGGTGTTTAACAAGCCTTGTTGACGATAAGGAGGCTGACATTACAGTCAAAAGCAACTCAAAGGCAAAGAAGTAGCTCAATGTAATTACCCCATGCACTACACAAGTTTGTTGGACAAGGAAGGTATATCACTCTTGAATAAAAAGGAGGTATTGTAGAAAGAAATGGTGTTTCTTTGGATGTTGAGGTTCTATGTCATGAAAGATTTAGATCTACACATATATGGTGTCCACTATTCTCGTGTGTGTCAAGGATTGGTGAATGGACTACGTGGATCTATCATTGTGTCACAATGAATGGAAATTGTTGGCGTTACCAATGGCATGAGAATCACTTGGTGTGTCCAAGTTGATTTCTTGTTTGGTGGGTCTAAGTTGAGCATTGAAAGACATGGTAATGGTGAGATTTTGTCTTTATAGTCTTGGATTTGCTCATGATAACATACATATTGAGTTTTGTAACTTCTATATGGTAGTAAAGCTATTTTGTAAGAATTCCCGACTCTAACAAATCACAAGAGAAGTATGGAGGTTCAAGACAAAGATTGAACAAAGATGTAGAAGATCTAGACAAAGACACCAAGTATGTAGATGCTTCCAAAAGAGGAAGACAGTATTATGATTTTATGTGTCATTATCTCGTTGATGATTTGTAGTCCTACATAGCAAAATTTATGATGTAAAATCAGTCCCGAGTCTACCTGGTAAAGTGTATTATGGCTAGAAGGGAGTTATAGTTGCATGTTTTGTTCCCCCTCTAATTATTCCTTGATGAAAAACTATTTGATGAATGTTGCACTATAAGTCCTCATTAACAGTGTAGAGAATGTAAGATTGACTTGGGTACATCTCGTATCTAAACTATTTTCCTAAAGAATTGGTGAGCGGTTGGGTACCTAGGTGTCTCAAAAGATAGAAAATGTCCATATTATGGCTAGTTGCTCAATCTTTCTAGTTTGGTTGATATTAGGCCCTAGAGTATAATAGGTTCACAATCAAACTATGTGGTACTAGTAGTACAATTGGTTCCCAATTGGTGTGTGTTTGAGAAGGCAATTCGATGAGTAAATGGAGGAACATGGACACCTTTATGGTTTTGAGATGGAAGCGAGTTGCTTGGATGAATAACCACTGGTTGTTTATCATGGCAATTAAAATACAATGAAGTTGCCTTGTTCCTGCTAGACAAGACAAGGGTTGATTGTAAACTGAATTTTGAAGTGGAATGGTGAGACTGCAGTAGGAAGGACAAAGATGTTATTTGGGATACACCAAAGAGTTCTTTTTGGAACTTGGTCTACAAGAAGTTGGTGATAGTTCTTGTGGCAATCTTGTGACAATATAAGAAGATCAAATGATGGTGGATAAACAAAGTAAATTTTGTGAGTTGTGTAGAACGAAAATAGACTTGAGTGGGCCATGTGTTGGGAAGATGCTTTATGAGTGGACCACGTTAGTTGTAGAATTTGGGAGGTGCTTAAAAAAACCAAAAGTTTTACATTTAGGGGGAGTTCATCAAGAAATTGAACAAACCGTGGACATCTTCTTAAACTACCAGTTGTAGTGGTTAGATACGCATGTATTTTGATGGATGGTGGTTCCTTTATATGGACTTTGACAATTTGGTGATGTCTACATAATCAAGGTATGAGGTGAAGGTACCAGATAGGACCATATAAAGACATTATTCATTAGGAGGTTATTCAATTGATAGTGGAACATTTGTTTTGGAAGACTAGATGATGATGAAGACACAACATAACAAATACTAAGACTAGTCATTAAAGTAGAGTGTTGGAATAATTAACTTTTACTTATCTTATGTGTGATAATACACAAGTTCAACATGCTACACTCCTTTCCAAGCAATTGATCTATATGACACACCTCCTAGTGATATGGAAGAGGAGGAGTTAGTAATCAAGCATTCTCTTAAAGAAAATGGTGACAACAAAGAGATTGAAAGTATTGGTGATTTCCTAAAGATTGATCGATGCAAATGGGATATGAGCTATGCTAACTTTGATGGTGATCCCTTTTATGACACAAACACTGAGGGACATCAGATTGTAGATGTGTTGACCACTCCATGTCAACTACCCCATAGTTGTACATTTTTTCGCGCAAGGATTTCCATCATGTCTGAGCACTCAGATGATCCATAGATTCATCATTATCAGCGATATGTACACTGGAGTTTTGTAAACCCATTCTGCATTTTGTACTGTAAATGATCCTAGTAAGACAAATGTATGTAACAACCTAGGTAAATTTATTTTTTTGATGATGATTTCTATCCAAGGAGGTTTTTCGTCTCATCGATTCATGTGTGTTTCTAAACACAAATGATTGGCAAAGTTTTTCCCTCCAGCCTCACCCCAAAGCTAGGGTGGATTTTTTCGTCAAGATTAGTTTTTCGTCTCATCGATTCATGTGTGTTTCTAAACACGGATGATCGGCAAAGTTTTTCCCTCCAGCCTCACCCCAAAGCTAGACTTTGCACCTAATTAGGTGCAATGGCCTTTATTTCCTTCACAAGATAGTTAACTCAGTTAACTCCACAAGGCACTGATATCAATTTCCTCAAATCAAATTGAATTCTTCAAAATCTTGCGCAATCTAAACAAGTATTGGTTGCTTAACTATGTCTCCTAGATTGGTTGGTTCCCAACTAATCTTCCCTCATTCAATTTCCATAGGGTCTACCCCCCTTAGTCTGCTATTGGGAGACAACTCAAACAGAGAGATTGGGGTCAGGGTGACAACCCCTGATCTGAGTCATTGTCGCAGTGCCTAGACATTATGTGCGACAACATGTTGCATGACCAACCAAGTTATTATGTGGATTATGAGTAGCCATATCAATTCATATAGGAACAGGCAAATGTATAGAGGTGTAGAAAGGGAACTTCCACATTCAAGATACAAGAGAGACTTTTCAACAATAGATGTCCTTGATATGTATAAATATCCATTTGACGAAAAGGACATAAGCCTTACGGTAGTGGTCAAACAATAGCATTTTCAGTTCAATACAAATTTCATGAGCTCTCAACCTCCTTTGCCAAAACAACTAACTATAAATTGTGGGTTTCAATATGTTCTAATTCTTCTCAATTGTCTCAACATTTATGTAAACATGTGATTAGGGGTAGTAAGGGAGGACAATAGTTCTTGTGCAAGTTCTAGCTAGAGTCGACATTCAAGCCTTCCTTGCCTATTGAGTTGCTAAACAACAGTGATGAGTGGTTTTATTCTTGCAATGGGAAAGATAATTATATCAATCTTAATTGATCTATGGGCCGAAGAAGCCAAGACTAGTCCAAGTGAAAAATGGCATTCCTTCGATCTTCTTCCATGTGATGATCATTTCATTGCAGGGCTTGTCCAAGCCATGAAATAAGTGTCGAAGTATGCTTATCACAAGTTTGATGTTTCACTATTTTGCTTAGAAAATAAGCACAAAGGTAAAACTCGAGGTAATGATAAGCCTATTTGTTGGTTGCATTCGTCATATGGCTTTACTTGACATCGTTTCTCTTTTATAAGAGTAGGATAAGATGAATAAGCTCTCTAATATGAGCATTAGATTAGTTTATTTGCTTTTTTATTTTATTACATTTCCTTTCCTAGGTATAGTTGCATGCTTTCATTTTGTTTTTTTCCATTTGCAGGAAGGGATAAGACTGTGTCCTATTCCCTCCCTGTATTTAATGCAAGCTTTTGTAGATGTATTTCAAAGTTTTAATAGGTGGAGACTCTAGGGTTCCCACATCCTTTTAGGTAAAGCATGTGTCCCACAATTGAAGCTAGTTGTTACTGCTCTTTTAGTAGGGTACCTATCTGCAATTTTTTCATTTGAAATCACCATTGTAAGCCAAGAGAATGCAAGTCAAAGCCTTGGAGGCCATGTGATGTTATATATCATGGTATCCTAAACCTATTATGGTCAACCATGAGGTTTGATGTTTCACTATTTTTCTTAGCAAATAAGCACAAAGATAAAACTATAGGTAATGAAAATTTTATTTGTTGGTTGCATTGGTTATATGGTTTTAATTGACATCATTTCTCCTTTATTAGAGTAGGATAGGATGAATAAGCTATCTATTATGAGCATTAGATTAGTTTATTTTCTTTTCATTTTATTACAATCCATTTCCTAAGTATAGTTGCATGCTTTCTTATTTTGATTTGTTTCCATTTGTAGGAAGGAATAAGACTTCGCGTCATATTCCCTACTAGTATTTAATACAAGATCTTGTGAGATGCATTTCAATTTTTAATAGGTGGAGACTCTAGGGTTCTCAAATCCTTTCAGGTAAAGCACGTGCCCTGCAATTGGAGCTAGTTGTTACCCCTATTTCAGTAGGGTAACTATTTACAATTTTTTCATTTGGAAACACTATTGTAAGCCAAGAGAATGCAAGTCAAAGCCTTGGAGGCCATGTGATGTTATATATTACGGCATCCTAAACCTATTATGGTCAACCATGCTCGAACCTCTTATACTCCATTTTGATGTCCTTTTGTTCGATATAGGATTTGAGGGCTTAGGTTGGACCCACTTGGACACATGGCTTAGAGGAGTCATTGGTTTGTAGGGGTAATTGCACTACATAGGGTTAGTCCAGCCCATGTTTTGAGTGAATCTATGCCTTATCCACATGGTCATGTGTCATAGATCTGTATGTATTCTTTGGCCTTGGTTCATTATCATTTTTATAGTTCTCAATATGACAATCTCACAATAATCACTCAACCTATCTGGAGAGTAATCCTGAGTCTCGTGCTGAAAGGCACCCACTCAACTCTATGGTTGAGTGATTTTGGGCCTCTAGGACCATTCTTCCTAATTCTGGTCAACATACTTGACCCAAGAAGAATGACTGATCTAAGGAAAAGGTTGAATGAACTAACTATGTTGATTTGTTGATCCACTACTTGTGGAAAGCATCATGCTCAATAAGTCGTCACTTGGAGCAATTCACCAATTATCTAAGTCGTCACTTGGAACCTGGTCAACACCTTTGACCAAGGTGAAACCCTAGGCTATTACCATTCCTGCATGCTAATTGAATGGTAACTCTCCTTCTCAATGCTAAAGGCACTGATCACCCACCTAGGGATCACTTCAGGCCTTGATGTTCTCTAGGCCATTCTCGCTAGCCACATTACATGGCCCCTAGTCAATACCTTTGACCTGTCAATATCCTAACCTAGTGAGAATTTTTGCCCCTTAATGCTACAACAACAATACACCCTTTAAGTGAGGGAAGCATTCTCAAATAATCTAAGCTTGTCCCTGAAGTATACAAACTTCACCTTGGGACAGAGGCTTTGTGTAAGATACCCATCCCGAAGCATTTGAAAACTCCACGAATTTTCTGAGTTTTGGTCGAGTGTCCAGTATGGCATTTCGTCAAACAATTGATAAACGTATGGTTGTAGATGTATTTTAGTTAAGTTTAATTCCAAAGAGTAAACACAACATTGAGAAAATGCCTCTAAACTCATCCACAAAACAACGTATTATTAAAATTTAAAACTAAACACAAAAAACGTATTATTAAAATTTAAAACTAAACGCAAAAAAGGTACTCCACTGATATACACTATTTATCACTCCATAAAGGCACTATGCATCAGTGAAATATGGCTCAAAATTACACAACAGTACATATTTAATTTTTGAACTAATATAATGACTAAATAACACTACAGAGACAAGAACCTGGGAATGTATTTCAGCAATATGGTGCTATAGGACCCCTTTTTTCGTGACAATAGTTCAATCCTTCGTCAACAAGTGTTTTCGTCCAACAATAATAGAAGGTACTCAGCCCCAGTTAGCAGGTGAAACTTGTCTTAGAAAGGTACTAGACTTGGCTCTCTAATAAATAGGCGACTTGACCAGCAATATGCTAGAAACTCGACCCCCAATGAAGACTAACCTCAGCTCCCACAAAATGCAGCCCACTTGGCTCTCTTTTGGAAGTGGCAAATTCAGGCTCTTGTGGATGAAAGATCCCTATCCAACGAAGCAATACTTCCCAGCTAGCTCGACCCACAAAAGGGTATTTTACTCGACCTTCAATAGTAGATGAAGCTCATCCCTCCAACACAGATTTGTCTTAGCCTTCAATTCATAGCTCAATCTCAACCAAATGAAGGGGAATGTGGCTTGAGAGTTCAACATAACTCGGCCTCCTAGAATCTTAGAAGATGGCCCCTTCAGCAAAGATAACTCGGTAGCTAAGTTGCTAAGTCACAGGACACGTCCTCCAAGGTCCCGTGTCCCGTATTTTACGTGTCGGACACGAAAACTGCCCTAAAACGTGTCGAAAACGTTTTTCATCGTGTCCTGTAAAATGTAAAACGTATTCGCCAGTTTTCGTCGTGTCCTGCATCTGGAAAACGCATATTTCGTTGATCAAAAACGCGTATTCTCGTATTCCATTGTCTCAGTCTGTCTAAAATCGATAGACAAAATTTAGCTGAGGTGTAAACACTCTTGCATTTTGATTTGTGTTATTGCTAAAATCCATAGTTAAATCTTCGATGGGTTTGGATGTGCTAAAGTTATTTAGTCATTGAGAGGCGAATCGTCAGAATGCAGTTGTAGCTTTTGTTCTCAACGTCCTTTACAAGTCTCTGGATTTATGAGATGCAATAATCCCCAATTGACCCTCGGCTTATTGTTACCATTTGGATTGACATAGTTTTGTTTTCCATCATGACTGTTGATAATGAAATTGGTGTATCTTAGCCCATTCCATAAACAAGTAAAATAAATTTTGCAGTCAACCTTATCGAATGTGTTTGCTAATCATGCCAATGCATTGTAACTTGTCACATGTCTGCCCAGGTTTCTGTCCACAATAGTGCCCATAAAATACCACTTATTTGTTCTTCAAACTGCTTCAAAAATTTCGCTTTTCTCGTAATACTGCCTCAGCATACGAACTTTCTTCAGAATTGGTAGTATATGAACGAACCTCCTCAGAAATAACCTTTAATCTGCCTCAAGAATGTAACGTTATCAGCCTGCACTTCGTTATGTGCTATCATCACGATTCACCAAGGGTTTCCAAATGGTCTCTCAAAATATTGACTGCTCCTTGTAGGCAATTTTTAGCAAGGATAGGGAGCTGTTGTTTCACTTCTGAAATGCCCTCATCTGCATGTTTGACATCAACAGCTTCATCTCTGGGGAAATTTGTATGCATAAGTTTGCCCCTGGAGCAACAGATCCATCATTCGTTTGTGTGAGGGTACAGGTAGAGGTATCCTAACAAATATCACCATAGCTACCACTTGTCATATTCCAAATTTAATTACTGTTAGTTGTGTTCTATATCAAATGTTTAATTTGAGATAGAGAAATTATAGTTGAGAGATTTAGGAACAGGGTATTAAGAAATTGAAGATAATGATTTATTCAAGCATTGGCTCTTGAACACATGTAAATATTGGCCTAATTAATAAAAATGATTTGAGCTAGTGACAAGAATCAAGACCAAGCATATCACATTCTAATTTCTAAATAGTAAATTTTGATTCTATTTATTTTTTTAGACTGAACTATGAACTTTGAGAAGTAATTATATTTTAATTTGATTAGATAAGCTGCAACCTGCAATTTAATATGGATAAAAAACTATATTTCAGTATATATATATATTATATATATATATATATATATAATTATATATATAAAACGTGTTCCCCGTGTCCTGTTTCCAAGTCGTTGCGTTTCGTATTGAATACTCGTATTTACGTGTCCTTCGTGTCTCGTGTCCTCGTGTCATGTGACTTAGCTAAGTTGTCAAGATAACTCGGTAGCTCATCTGTAATGGTAGATGAGTTGTCAAGATTTGTAATGCCAGGGTCCTATGCTGATCTCAAAAGGAGATTATCGTGTTGTCGTTGTGCCACTTTGATCATGACTGACTATTGCAGCAAAGTACTGCTAACTGTTGGTGTTGATCTTTGGTAGCATCGTATGTGCTCTAGCCATGAAAATTGGTGGAGAGGCTAAAGCACATGAGATCTCCAAGGCCCAGAAATCGTTTGGGGAAATTCCACCCGAATAGAGAGATATTAAAATAATTAATATTTTTAATGAGACCCTAAGTCTAAACTTAGGAAAATTAAAATATTAATGTGTATTAATATAATATGGGTGAGAAAGTTCTAAATAACGAGGATCAAGCCAAATCTAATCATTGTCGTTGATTAGGGACTTAATCTCGGCCATTGAATCGTCAACAAGAAATAAGAGGAGGCTTGAGGGTTAGCTGGAGATACACCAAGTTGATCAATCAATCCGATTTTTTGGGGCAGGGTTTGCTGAGAAATCGAGTTAGTGATTTGTTGTAGCGAAGGGCAGTTTGGCAGAAGGGCAGGAATACATATCAGAGAGGCAAAGAAAGTGCCATAGAGACGACGCAGAGCCTAGGAATGTTGACGCAGAGGCAGCAGAGGTTGACGCAAGCAGCGCAGAGAGCTGCAAAGCTCACGCTGGGTTGAAGAGGTTGCGTTGAAGTGATTTCATGGGCCAGACTGGGAGTGGATCAACTAATGCAGAGCCGTAGGCGAGTGACGCAGTTCCAGAAGATAGCTTGGAGCAGCTTTTCCTGTCCAGCTAAGGAACAGTCGAAGTTACTGTGGGGCCAATCATCCGATTGCTGATTAGTCAAAATATCTGTCTCCAAAGAAAGGTACTTTTGCCAAGGACAATCTCTAAAGGGTGAGCCATTTCTAGCACCCTAGCTCTATTCAAAAATCTGCATAATAATAAAACCCTCATCTTTTGCACCGATTTTCCCGCATTGGGTTTTTCTAGGAACGATTGTCCAAAAATAACGGTGTCCCTTGTGTTGTCTATATTTATTTCAATTGTTGATTTGTATGTTTGTGAAGGCTGCAATTGTGTTTATTTCGATATTTATGCATATAAATAACTTGTTAATGTAAAAGACAAGTAGGAGATAGTAAACCAGATATTGCAGTAGGGGTTTCTAATGTATTGAATTCAGAAATTTTCACAGTTGGAGCCAATTTGTGCCTCATTTTTTATCCCTATATGCAACCAATAGATGGACACCATGTATCATGAATCAATCCAGCATATGTTAAACTGCCCTGCTCCCGCCAGAGCACACAACGAAGTTTGTTATATCCCATCTCTTAGTGATGTACCCAATTTCTACCTGGAGCCTACACGCCCTCCTATACAAGAGGTCTACCATCCACTGTGCCCCATGCTCGTACAATGCCTCGAAATGTCCTACCGAAGGTGTGTCATGCAACTCTCTCCTAATCATCTCCCCAAGTGCGTACTTAAGGGCGGAACATATGTTGCCTCTATAGTAGGTCACGCAATGCCTAATCTTATATTTGTCAACTCGTGCACTGAAAATATGCTTGAACTGGTAAGTTTCTCTCTTGATGCACTATGTCCCATACAACTGTCTCAAGTGAGCCTCCCACGTCTTGTTGCTCGTGACGATAACATCAAGGGACAACAACCAAATCCTCTGCGACTATAAGCAATACAAAGGAGAAATAGGTGTGTGAATCCCTAGGGGTATGATCAAGAGATGCTCATCCATGCCCTCATCGATCCTAGGGATGCTAAACCGACTGGTACAACTGACATCCCTATCAGGAGATCTCTCTGGAGGCAACACTCCAAAATCCTACCGTGCAACATAATATACTACTGCATACAGCTACATATCCCCAAACTCCTATGCATAACATTGTACTTCGTTGCATATCTTTGTGCACCACTGGACACCACTACCTACTATCGTACTTCCCTCTATGGTCTAGTATTCTACATGTGCCAATGTATCTACCACTCTACTAGTGAATCCACTATGATGTGAGTCAAATTTTCTCATTTGTCCTAGTAGACCTGAGCGACATGACCCCTCACATGCTAAGGGGGATGTCGTTGTTGTGCTAATCCTTAGTGGCTCTTGTGCCTAATACATCAATGGAAGAGCATTGTCTCCATACAATGCCCTACATGGTGGAATACCAATGCCCTCCCATCCAAATAACCCCTACCTAAAACCCTACACGCAGATGATGTGCCCAGACTTCTCCTGGAATCTGCTCATAAACTGACTGGCCACTAGTGTTGACTAAAACTCCTCTAAAGAATGTGTGCACTCGATCGTTGGGTCAACCATCCCACCAACGTCATAGTCATCCTGCACCTCCAATATATGATCGAAAGACCCACCTGGATCCCAATGCCAACCTGGGCTTCCAATATCCACTCTGCTCATGTCAACTGAACCTAGATCCCAGATGGATGTATCCTCATCTGAAATATACCTGTCTCCACATCCCATTGGTGCATAATTGGGAACCTCTTGGACATACCTCTCTTCTAGTGCCAGCTCATCTAGGTGTTCCTCATGCTCAACTATCACAGTAGCCTCTTTTATCAAATCATGAGTGCCCCTCACATCCTCTTGTGTGATGGTTTCCATAGTTAACTGGTTGTCTGTTATGGAGCATGAAGAGCGCACATAACTCAAATCCATACAAACTTGCTCAACCTATAACTTCCTCCTCTTTCCTTACAAGCGCAACATGATATATCTCAACAAGCATGAGTATGTGATCTCTGTCTCAAAGGTGTAGGCAGTCCAATTTCATCTCTACTAATGCTTTTCTAAGAATCTGAAAATCTGCAAGCGAAGGCTCTCCTCCCAAACCATCATGTGTCACTACACTTCTCCAACAATAATCTGCCACCAATACCTTTTGTATCATCAAAATGCCTCATGAATGCAACAATCATATCTTCGCCTAACTTCAATTTCCCTACCAAATAATGGGACTCATGGTGACAATCATAACGCTTCCCAAAATCATCTTCCTCTATGTCATCCTTCATGCCTAACAACTGAGAAATTGGATCAACATCCAAATCTTTATCATGATTAGGTGCTAACACACCTGAATCATCATAATCATCATTACTAATTGATTGGGAAACTTTATCATATGTATTGTCAACCTGTCCATCACATTCACTGGCGTTATCAACCTCATATGATAGCTCTAACATAATATTAAAGGATATTTTTTTCAACCTCATTGCACACATCCTCAACATGAGCAATTGCCTGTACTTCCAAGAAGTCGTCCACTTTTTCAAATTTGAATCTCTTTTTTCTCTTCCCAACCGATAAGAGTGGCTTCAACCATTCAGGATGCTCTAGCAATGTTGTAAAATTCTTTTGATATCCACGCATAGCTTGCAAAAAGTTCCTCCATGAGTTACTGATTTGTCTTCATCTTTCCAAAGTGGAGTGGGTTCTCTGCCTTGATAACTTCAGTACTCATCAAACTGTCATGATAAATTGCCCTTCCAACCATATAGTTGTCCAAGACCATGCTCAGAATATCTTGAAAACTCCACGAATTTTCTAAGTTTTGGCTAAGTGTTCAATATGGCATTTCGTCAAACAGTTGATAAGCATATGGTCGTAGGTGTACTTTATTAAGTTTAATTCCGAAGAGAAATCACATTACTGAGAAAATGCCTCTAAATTCGTCCAAAAAACAACGTATTGTTAATATTAAGCCCAGAAAAGGTACATCGTTGATATACACTATTTATCACTACATAAAGGCACTGTGCGTCAGTGAAATATGGCTCAAAATTACACAACAATATATATTTAATTTCTGAACTGATATAATGATTGAAAAAAACAACAGAGAGAAGAACCTAGGAATGTATTTCAGCAATATGTGCTACTGGACCCCTTTCTTTGTGACATCAGTTCAGTCCATCATTAACAAGTGTTTTCAACCAACAATAATAGAAGGTACTCAGCCCCAGTTAGCAGGTGAAACTCATCCTAGAAAGGTACCAGACTTGGGTCTCTAATAAATAGGTGACATGGCCAGCAAATACTAGAAACTCGACCCCCAATGAAGACTAACCTCAGCTCCCACAAAACACAGCCCACTTGGCTCTCTTTTGGCAGTGGTAAATTCAGACTCTTGTGGATGAAAGATCTCTGTCCAACACATCAATACTTCCCAGCCAGCTCAACCCACAAAAGGGTATTTAACTCGGCCTTCAATAGTAGAAGAAACAACCCTCCAACCCAGATTTGTCTCAGCCTTCAATAAGTAGCTCAGTATCAGCCAAATGAATAGGAATGCGACCTAGGAGTGTAACAGAACTTGACCTCCTGGAATCTTAGAAGATGACCCCTTCAGCAAAGATAACTCCACCCCCTTTTCTTGGCAACTTGTCCTCAGACTCTTGCATTGGAACTTGGTATCTTCGTGGGTATTCTCATCCTGTCAAAGATATGTGGGAAACTCAATATTAGAGAAATAAAATCAAAGGATAAAACCTTTTACCTCCATTTTCTCCCTCGAATCTTCTTCTTCAATGAAGCACAATCGTGAAATCTAAGTGATTCCACTTTTCTGCTAGGTAGGCTGTATGGTGTCAACACCGTAACTAGTTTTCTGCAAATAGGGTTTCCAAAACCCTAGACTCTTCTCCAAGAGCTTTCTTTTTCTCAAATGGCAAAAGTCTAGAATGAGGAGAGACCCCCTCCCCTCATTTCCCTCTTTTATAACTCATTTGCCACTTTTTCCACCATTTTACCGTTTTCCTCCAATTAAATAAAAAAAGCATTTTCCTTTCATAATTTAACAAAGTGACTTTTATTAACTAATTAAAGCCACTTTTAAAGCTCGAAAATGCTTAATTCATCGCCATGGTCACACTAGCCACCCAAAAGCCCCTTTTTGTAATGACCCATTTCAATCTATAAGCAAAAGAGTATTAGCATGCATACAATGTATGCATATGATAGCTACATATGCACACATCACCATGTCTTGCACTAGTATACTTATTAAATAATTAGGAAAAATTTAAATGAATGAAAATGGACTAAAACACCTAAATTATCAATAAGAGGGATATTACCTAAAATCCGACTTTCAAAAGATACATATGAATCACTTCGTACTTATAAGGTGTTAAATAAAATTTATAATTCCAATCATTCTAAGATAAAGAATGATCATTATAGAGTTTAAAGTTATAAGTTAAATATTGTTAATACATATGTATATAAATACATATTTATATAAGTCAAAGTTTTTCAATTAATATCATAAACATTTGATAACTATTGAATTTGTTATTATAATTAAAAAATTTATAAAAGATAAAGTCATTAAAGTTTAAAAACATGACAAAGACTTTAAGATTTATATTCATATCCTTACCTCATTCTACACGTAAAGTTAATCTGCCAAATAAAATCTGAGGGGGGCAGTGGAAAAAGGTGGTGACCGCCTAGGAAGGTTATTTATCCCAAGCACGCAGAGGCAAAAGGGGAGGTTTTTCGAGAAGAGGAAGACTGGAAGGAGAATAGGGGATCTGAATCAGAGCTAGGGTTTCAATTATTCTTGAAGCTTTTGGGCACAAGGAACCGAAATACTCCAATTGGGAAGTATTTTGGAGTTGAGTACCAACGTTCTGCTCAGCTTGGCTAGGAGGTTTGGGAGCAGAAGCAAATTGGGATCATCTTCAAGCTAATTTCTAGGTTCCTCTGCACTTAATTTTTCAAATTCTATATCTAGGTAGTGATAAGTTCAAGGTAAATTAAGGATTCTAACATAATTGTTGGGATAGACGTATATATATTATGTAAATGGCGACCTTACACTTTTCATCATTCTGCCCTGTAGATCTTTTCGCCTCAATTCCAACAATTTATTGCATGGAGGTGTTTCTCCAAGTAATCAAACCAAAACAACACCTTAAGCATAATTAATTAAAATATGTCTGTTAAAAACTTTGTTTTATGAAAATCGTGGGAATGCAATGGAACCAAGAGCGAACCGTGCAAAACTGACCCTGATGATGAAATATGGTAAGCGATCCAGTCAGACCCATAAAACTCCTCTAAAACCCTCCAAACCCACCAATGGAGTAATCTCACTCCTATGACCCGGTTGACTGGAAATCCCTTCTAACCACGTCACAAGGTAATCCAAAATTTGGGGAAATTACACTTTATGATAATGTCAACATCCTGCTGGTCTGTAGAAATGCATTGGAGCCTAACTGCTACCTTTTGTACTATGTCCCAGATGTGATGGTACCATGATCTCGATGTGCTTCGACCAGTCATCATGGTCATCTCTTGCACTTGATCAAACAATCCTACGAGTAGCTTCTGAAGCCACACTACTTCACAACTTGCTAAACTAGCTACAATATACTCGGCCTCTACAGTCCTGAGTGCAACAAATGTCTGCTTCTTGCCCAAGCAAAATCCAAACTGAATGTTGAAAATGTAGCGAGCAAGGTCTTTTGGCTTATGCCTTAGCCAGTGAAGACCTTGAATTGTCCTCGTGAGTTAGACTTCAGTTAGAATGAGTTAGGAGCATCCTAAGATAGAATTAACAAATTTTCATTTGCTCTCGGAAATACAAAATGATGCTAGAGAACTTGCGGCTTCTCCCTTGCTCATATTGTTGTGTGGGGCAGCGATTGATAAGCTTTCTGATACGAATCACCCAGAAGGAAATTGTTCATTCTGTTTGTTCCCTTTGAACATGGAGGATACCCATAGTGGGTTGAGGCCTTTCATGAATCTGATGTCCTGCTTTCATTGGTTTCATAGTGATTGTTTTGGAAGGTGGTGGAGGTGGCTTTAGGAACAAAATCGGCTTAAATCAGCAAACTAAGTAGATACATCTGTGTCAAGATTAGGAAAAAATGAAGATGTGGGAGTTCACGCTGATTCCAATTCTAGTTCACATTTTAACAAAGTTAAAGGGTTTCAGTAAATTGTCTTGCCTGCCACAAGGAGATTCATGTAAAAGATGTTGAACATGTGTAGCAGTTTTTGATGTCTGATTACCACATCCAAGAGAGCAATAGAGGAAGCATGGTCGACAGCAGTATTCTATTAACAGATGAGGAGATCAAGAGGAGAAAAATTTGGAGAAACGTTCAAGGTCCAGAAAGAATGTGGTGGGATTATTGAACCTAAAAAGCTTGATGTGCTTTTACCAGGGATAGTTCTGCCTGGTATGGCTAATGCATCTGTTGATGCACTAGACAGTGGAAATCAAGCTGTTTCCATTGTTGAAGAAACAAATTTGGATCAAGGTTCAATGGAGGCAACAACTTCTGTGGACTGGAACGTACCTAGCTCTAGCACAAGTGCTCCATCTGTTAGCAGGGCAGAGATGTTGGGGGATCATACTACAGTCGAACACTTGGAGCCTGGTGTCAGGGAGCTGCAATTTAGTAGGAGTAAAAATGACTTCAGAATGCATTATAATCAGCAGTTTCTCATGAAAGAAAGCAGAGATCAAGGCAACACACAGGCTCCCAACCAGAAAAGACAGTTTTGCTCAAGAAAGGATAGGATGCTATGTAGTGACTTCTCAAATGTTGAATTACTTTGTACTGGTGCAGGAAAAACAGATGCTGCATTGTACATTTATCATCAGCTCAGTGACCGATCTAGTTTCGAATGGTTCAAAAAGCTCTCAACAGAAATATGATAAATGGAAAAATGGTTATTGTTGCACATCATAGGACTACTGTCAGAAATGCCGATATGATTGTTGTAGTCTATGTTCTAGTCTAGCGTGGTTCTATAGTTGAAAAGGGTTCACACTCTTAGGCCGTCATAAAACCTTCTGGGACATACTCCCAGTTCATACGTCAGCTAGAAGTGTGTCAATACAAATAACAATATGCAAATGATCCTGATTATCTGAAAATTGATTTGGATGAATCCAATACCACAGGTTAGGTTAGTAGTCAAAAGTTATCTCTTAAATGGTATATAAGCAATGCATCAATTGGTGGTAGCTGTAAGTTATAACTCAGTTTCATTTTCATTTTGCTTGCCTGGTGGAGTTAGTCTCCAGGAAGATGTTCAAGTATGCCAAAGCAAGCCAAAGAAGGGCTTCATGAGCTGTCTTTTATCTAAAAATCAGGGGGATGTGGAGCATGGTCAATTAAAAATAAATAAAAATGTTCTTGTTTTATGCCTAGCATCTCTCAACAAGCCAGAGACTCCTTTGTTTATAGTAGGATCCATTACGGCAGTTGTTCATGGGGTTATATTTCCCGTTTTTGGTCTCTTGTTTGAAACATTAGTAAGTGGCTGCACCTTTGGTAGATTGCACAACCCCCCTTCTCAGGGACGCTCATAGAAGTGACCTCTGTTATCAAGAAAATGTTATGATTAGTAGCTTATCATCCCAAGCTAGCAAGAGTAATGTTGTAGACCTCGGCAACAATTCATGTAGCCCCACTTTATGCTGCCGCTGATGTGTATGTGATAAATGCACAGGGTATTCTGGAAACATTTGGGAGCACTTAGCCCCAAGGGTTAGCTCAATTGATCAAGGTCTTGTTGCTAAAGCACCTCGCCATTGCGAGGTCACGGGGTCAATTCTCCTTGATACCCTCCGGGTTAGGCTCTGATTAGTTGCGCTGGCAGGATGTGATCCCTTCGGGTGGATCTACCCGGATTTTCCTCGAAAACAAACAAACAAACAAACAAAACATTTGGGAGCACTTGGTCTAAGTGTATTTCAACAGAGTAACAATTGAAGATGTAAGAAATTTAATACTACTGAATATTAAAAGTTCTGATGGAATAAGTTTTGTAAATCATACTTCAACAGGTGGCAAAATTGAAAAGGTATACTCCTCCCAAATAGAATAAAAGAACAGCTAATTAGATTAGGTGGCATAGTTGTCCTTGATTATAGGGCAATTAAGACAGCACATAACCATAGGTGTCAAGGCCATTTCTGTTTTTAGGAATTTGTTTCATGATTCTAGGCAGAGGCCTAGCTTTGTAAAAAATAAATCAGTCAACTACAGATTAGAGACGGGTGGGCTTCTGGAGAAAGACTTGTAATCTCCATTTTTTAGCACTTTGCTTTCAAAAGATTCCTATTTCATCTTATTGCAGATTGTTTTCTTTTGTGAGTTTTATCTTTTTTAATTCTCATAATCTATTCTTCTAAGCTTTTTTTAAATTATATGAGACACCAGAGAGGTTAAGCTGAGGATCGGCTTCCCTTAATTCCCCTGGCAATGTTATGTTTAAAACTGAGATTATAATATAAACAAGCTGTTTATATTATACCTCTGCATTCATTAATTGTTTCCCTGATTTCATATAATTAAGATCTGTTCTTTTGTTGAGCCATAGAATTCTATTCTATGCGCTTTATTTCTATACCAGATAGTTGATATATTCAGGGCAATGTTTTAAAAACTGGAACCATGATAAACCAATCTCTGAAAGTTCCAAGGTATTGAAAAGGAAGGAGTTAAAAGGTATGCCCTTGGAACTTGGAACCATGATTCCAAGCCAATAGAAACAAAATATGCAAGGTTTGCTCATTTATATACCCTGTAAAGGTGAATATATTAAAATGGCATCGAGTGCAATACATATCCGCAACAAAATACACAATCAATGAGGCTCTAAATGGCCTCTAGATTCCAAAAACAATGCTCTAAGCTATGGGATCACTGAACTACTACAAGTCTACATATCAGTGATCAACAACATGATCACTCCTCATCATGATCAAACTCATCACCACTACTAGACAAGAGATCGTCAACATGAGCTACATCAATAATATGGCTCCGAGTTTGAGGACCCCTAAAACTCCTCTACAACTTTAGTAGTAGTAGCAAAAATACACATCAAAACTACAAATCACTAATCAACATGGTCACTCATGAAACTCATCATTGATTCAACGCTACTAGAAATACATAAACATCATCTAGCTCCAAGTCTTCAGACTTGGTTTGCTGAACCTTATAACATGATAGAAATTGAAAAGGTTTATCATGCCTAACCAATGATTTTTGTTAGAGTGAAGGGTTCATCTCCTCAACCTTATAATGTGGTAGAAAAAAATTAGCATGCCTAACCAGTTGTTTTCCTTTGAGTGAAGGGTGCATTCTTGTTAAGGCCATGGTAGAGGAGTTCAACAATCAATACCACCAGCATCAACAAAGTTCAACAATCAATGCCACCAGGATCAATGTTCTTAAAGGGCTTCATGCTCTTGATCAAATGCCAACCTCATACCCTCACGCATGATAGAATCAAATGGAAACATTGCAAACCCGCAAACCATGAAATCCTGAAAACAATTAAGTCTATTGAATTTTGAGCGAAATCTAAAATTCTAGTTTCTCCATAAGAAATCCAATGAGGTTGAAACCACTCTCAAACATCCTAAGTCATTTCATGGTAATGTTAAAAATTTAAGTAAAAGGATGAAAATGAAAATTAAAGGAAATGTCACTTTTACTTGCCAACATTGTTAGGGTTGAGATGTGTCAGGAAAATGAGAGGGTAGTGAAATCTAAAATTCTAGTTTCTCCATATGAAATCCAATGAGGTCGAAACCACTCTCAAACATCCAGAGTCATTTCATGGTAATGTTAAAAATTTAAGAAGGATGAAAATGAAAATTAAAGGAAATGTCACTTTTACTTGCCAACATTGTTAAGGTTGAGATGTGTCAGGAAAATGAGAGGGTAGGCAGGTTTTCCTTGGCGGGACTACATTTGGAGGAAAACAACTCCAAATTTCCCTCAAAACAGCTTCAAAACTCACAAAAATGCATTACGTGGGGTTTATAGTTTCCCTGGCAATAAACCAGTCGATTTAGGATGGAACCGGCTGGTTTGACCACAAACCGGCCAGTTAGGACCAGTTTGTCCACTTTTTTGGCGAATGGAGGGTCAAACTGTGTTTTTCTGCCAGTTTGACCTGATGAGGGTAGCTAATCGGCCAGTTTGACCAGTTAACGGTTCAGACCAGCCGGTTTTTAAAACACTGACTCAGGGTGAGAGTAAGGTTGTTTGTTATATTCCTATTAGATAGTTGGTATCTATCAAGGTTGAGAGGAGGTGTTTTGGTTAAAATTTTGGAAGGATTGTGATTGATACCTTAAAGCAACGAATTTAACCCATAACAACAATTTCTTTCAAAAAACCCCTCATCCTAAAGCCTTGACACAGTTTCCTAGCCGGACACTGTCTACAAGGGGCAACACAAGGCAAAGCCTCACCTCACCTCACCAATCAATATTCAAAAATCCAAAACATTTTCGAAATTATATTTTTCATAAAATACAAAAATATAAAAATACCAAAAACATTTCACTAGCTTAAACTCAATTTCTATTTGAGGAAGAAGTTGACAAGGAAGGAGAAGAATTTCACCATGAGGAAGAAGGACCTAGTGAACTTGTTCAACCCGTGGTCATTCAAGAAGGACCTAGTGAACCTGTTCAACCCGTGGTCATTCAAGTGGTTGAAGTCTACACCACTTGATGCTAAAGGTCATGGGGCAGCTCAAGGATCATTTAGAGAAAGTAAAAGACCCAAGAGATATTCTAGGTATGTTGCATACATGACTAAACTAATAGAAGCAAAACCATCCACCTTTGAAGAGGTTGTAGAACATCTAGAATGGAAAGATGCCATGAATGAAGAATATCAATCTATAATGAAAAATGGAGTCCGGGAGATCGTACCTAGGCCTAAAGACAAATCTATAGTTACTTCCAAATGGATCTATAAGATCAAGCATGCAACTGATGGAAGTATAGATAAGTATAAAGCAAGATTTGTGGCAAGAGGGTTCTCTCAAGTTGAAGGCATCGACTATGAAGAAACATTTGCTCCAACAGCGAGATATACAATGATTCGATCATTAGTCTCTCTGGAAGCATCAATGGAATGGAACACCCACCAAATGGATGTCATGACTATGTTTCTGAATGGCACTACAGATGAAGAAGTCTACATAAAACAACCCTTGAGATTAGGAATCAAAGATAGGAAGGCATATTTTTGCAGATTTAAGAAAGCATTATATGGCCTCAAGCAAGCACCGAGGGCATGGGATGCTAGGATGGATGCATACCTATAGAGATTAGGCTTCACGAAAAGTTCCGCTGACTCAGACCTCTATATTAAGGTTGTAAACAATGAACCTGTAATTATCCTTCTGTATGTAGATGATCTTCTGTTGACAGATGTAGAAGGTCGAATTGAAGAATGTAAGAAGCAACATTGGGCTCAAAACACCATATCATCCCTTGGCTCTTGGAGCTCTTCGGCTTTCTAGCTTTGGCTCTTGGCTCTAGCTATGGCTACTGCTCTGGCTGTGGCTCTGACTCTGGCTCTGGCGCTATGGCTCGGGCTCTAGTTCTGGCTCTCAGCTCTAACTGTGGCTCTCGCTTTGGCTCTTGGCTGTGGCTGTGGCTCTTGCTCTAGCTGTGGCTCTGACTCTAGCTCTGGCTCTATAGTTCGGGCTCTGGTTCTGGCTCTCAGCTCTCGCTCTGGCTCTTGGCTCTGATTGTGGCTCGCGGCTCTAGCTGTGGCTCTGACTCTAGCTCTGCCTTTGTGGCTCGGGCTCTGGTTCTGGCTCTCAGCTCTTGCTTTGGCTGTGGCTCTGACTCTGTTCGCTTCCTCTCCCGACTCTTCGGATCGCCTGCCTTTGTCTGCTAGAATCCCTTCTTTCGGTGGTTACAGTCACTACATCACACTTCACAAGGACATGGCCACCTGTTCCGTAACGGATAAGTGTCAAGTTCACTAGAAACACTCGATCGTTTGAAACAGTTGTTATTTCCGTTTACTCCAAGAATGCCCGCGAAACACGAATCTCTACCAACTCATCATCCACGTCGGACTTCAAACCTTTATACATTGTAGCTTATTTCTCCCATCGAATCCGATTTCCCATCGGGCGCAATCTCCGCCATTAGATCTAGGGCCTCCAGATCCTACGGTCATCGCTCTTATCGCGCGGATGACTTGCTAAGTCATTAGCCCACGATGAGAGCGGTTTTCTCTCTCATTCGTCGACACACGTCAATCACTGTATGGCATTGCTGGGTCCTCTGACAAACCCACTTACCACCCGAAACGCCTCCAATATTCTGCTGGTTTTGGAGCACGGGACCCACCTTTGGTTTTAGCACTTTTCCCACGGTTTCTTGGCTTTCCTTGTGACCAAGCGCTCGGGGCTTTACCATTTCGAGGGGTTTTGCCCAGCGATCAAAAACAGCCTTCGTTTTCTGGTCTGAGCCTCCTAACTGCCATTTTTGTGCCATGTACAGTCCCTATGGGCCAACGATCAATGCTCTTTGACCGGAGGTCCACGTTGCTCTGTGCTAGCTGCAAATTGTCGCTTTTCAGAGGTTATTTCTGATAGGCTTTGACATCCATAAGGCTTTAAACTTCGGTATGAGTTTTTACAGAGTTCGGAGAGCTTTAAGAGAGTTTAAGGATCCAATTTCAGATCAGAGGAACCATCAACTACTTCTTGAAATATGATAGAAGGAATGATGTTCAATTAACTGGTTATATAGATTCTGACTGGGGAGGCAGTGAACAAGATGGAAGAAGCACTACAAGAGGATGTTTCAGTTTGGGATCATCTATGGTCTCATGGATGAGCAAAAAACAAAACATCGTTGCTTTGAGTAGTGCTGAAACCGAATATGTTGCAGCATGCGAAGTTAGTCAGGAAGCAGTTTGGTTAAGGAAGCTGCTACCTGACTTATTTGAAGGACCATGATACATTGTGATAACACTAGTTGTATTCGTTTGTTTGAGGACCCAGTGTTTCATGGGAAGACAAAGCATATCAACAAGAAGTATCACTATATATGAGAGCTAGTTTAAAATGGTGTGGTGCAGCGACAATATATCTCCACTGAAGAGCAAGTAGCTAACATATTGAAAAAATCACTTCAAAACAAGAAGCTTGTATACTTAAGGGACAAGCTTGGTTTGGTGGATTTGTCCTCCCAAATTGAGAGGGAGAGATAGACACAACATTCTCGTCTTCACTTGGGAAGAAAGAATGGACGATTGGGTAACAATCTAGCATTAGATACTCTTTGAGAATGTGGTACGGAATTCAAGATAAGAGTAGTCGTGTACCAATATTCTTTGAGGATTAGCTACCCAAGATCCAATGGGAGGTCATACTCTGTGAACACTTGGGTGGGGTATGTACCTTGGAGAGACAATGATGATGGTGTCTAGACTCTAAACATCATTGGTCTCGCCAACATTGTGCTTTGATCTTGTGTAGAGATAGAGTTGTTAGTTAAGACCTTGCTATATGACAAATGTTGGTTATTATGATGCAAGACAAATGGGTTACCAATCTGACTCTTCTTATAAGATCTCTTCAGATTAAAAATGACCATGTACCTCTAATGGATACCTCCCTAGTTAAGAGGGAAAAAAATGTGTAACTAGGTTCGGTCTTCATTAGTATGAAATGTATTCTTGTAAATGTATAAGGAAAAAAATATTATTATTATTATTAAAGCATGGGTTTCATACTCAAGTTCTTTTATTTTATAGGTCAAGCACCCATTGAGTGCTTCTAGGGTTTGTCCTAGGTATAAGAGTCATTGTCATATATGGAAGACCCTATGGGCACATTGTAAATTGTAAAAGAAAATTTATTTTGTCTTTGAAGTGTCAAAATACCTCCAAGGTCAAGTCGGCCTAATGAGCTATCAAGTCGGCCTACATGAACAGCCACGTCCATCCTTGAAAAAGCCTATATATAAAAGGAACTCGTCCTCCATCTGGATCATTCATTTTCACTCATCTCTCATGCGAAGAAGGCAAAAGGAAGAGGTCGAAGAAGGAAGTGCAAAGGAGAGAAGGAAGAAGAAATTCAAAGTTTTTGGGTCCCTCTATATTCTTCTAGAAGTGCAAAGTTAGGTTTCTACACTGGGCTAGTCTAAGGTTCGATTTTGAAGCAAGAAGGGAAGGAAGGCAAGCGAAGACCTTCTAGGGCATCTCATTAGCCCTAGAACTCAAGACAAGGCAAGCAAGGTTAAGGGGAAGGCAGTTAGAAGGAGATCGAAGTCTCCTAGGGAAGCAGCAATAGTTGCAGCAATTGCTGGGGAGCAAAATTTCGGATCTACTAGGAGGTCAAAGATATTTCAGCAAGAGGCTAAGGAAGACTTGATCTTGGAGGGTATTTGTCTGAGTCTAGGTCATGGTATTCATCAATTCAAAGACCTGAAAGATAAGAAGAGATTTTCAAGTTTTCCCCTCAAGAGGAGGGGTTTAGGCCCTGGCTTGCAGCCTATACACTGTGTCAATGTTCTTACTGTTTTGGTAGTTGTTTGATGTATCACATATTGGAATTAGAAAGATCAAAGCTAATGAGTAAAAAGATAACACAAACAGTTATCAAGTTTCAAGAATTAACATACACATTGCCCTATTGAATTCTCAACACGTTGGAGGGTATTTAGTGCAGAGAATCCTCCCTTGGCTTTGTAGGAGTTGGCCTAAAGAGTGGGGACTAGGTGACAGTGGGCATTTGTCCTCTATGGTGCCACCTTAGCAATTTATGAGAACCTTAATGAGACTTCCTAATTTGGGTTGTATAGGACCTAGGTATCATGGTTGAGTTTTTAGTGAAATTACCATGAAAATTTCTCAAAATTCAAAATTTAATGCAAAATAGAAAAGTCTCACCTTCAATCTAGAAGGTTTCTTGGATCTTAACCTTGTGAACTTTCATCCCTAGGGCTGCTATAAAACAAGGTACAAAACAACAACAAAAAGAGTACAATGTTAACTTCCAAACATCCCAAACTTCCCAACAATTCAAGGAGGAAAGATACCAATCCAAACTGATAGATTTCAGTGCTTTTAGGGCAACTTATCAGCCCATAACAAACTCTGAAAATATTGTTCTACAGCAGTAATGATAGAAATACAACAATTGAATGATAGGAGTAAAATCAGGCCCTTATATTCTTCACTTGGATGTTAAATCACTAAACAATTGTCCTTCTACTTGTGTCAAATCAGCAAGAGATGTATGATTATAAATAACAATACATAAAGAACATATATAGCTGAAAATCAAATTTGGAAATTGCACATGTTTTGGATCACTAGAAACTTCATTAATATGGTCAAGATGAAATACATGTACCATAGCCTTCTCTCGAGGATAATATAAATCCTCTTAGCTCATCATACCCCAGCTAGGGTAAATCAACAAAACCTTAGCAACCAAGAAAATCCAATATGCAAAAAGTACTCCAACACATCCTCCAAAGCAAGACACCTCTCCTCCTCTTCTTCACAATTCCACCCTAGGGTTTCATCACAAAATCCTAATTTCCAAGACATAGACCTTCAACCTGGACTTCCAACATGCTCCAAGATACTCCAAGAGCAAGAAACCCTGATACCTCGAGAAGGAGAGAGAGATCAAGCACATGTGAAGACTCTAGATAAATAGAGGCCAATGCACACTCTTCTCTGGGTGACATCTCATAACAAGTTTGAGTACAATTGAGTGAATGAACATTCGTGAATGAAATGACTCTTTCCTTTCTCTATCTATATGAGGTAAAAGGGACCAACAATACAATGTGGGCCTTAGCCATTGCAAACAACCTACAATGAGCACTTGCAAGCCAACAACTGAGATGCTACACTTCAAAGTACAGGTGTCATGCTCCAAGGTGATGTTGAACATAAATAATGGCTTTAATGTGATCCAACTCCAAAAGGAAAGTCCACATCCCTCCATCACAAGCCTCCATGTCCCTCATGAACTCCATTGATCCTCCTACGCAATGTACTCCATTGGGTGAACTACCCCTACAAGAATATTGTTGAAGCCCCAGGTGTCCATAAGCCATCTCCTATGCTCCAAAGAAGAATTCAAACTGCCACATGATAACTAGGGCTTGATGCCCTTTGAGTTGTGTAATTTCCTCATCCCATGTAGGGTGCTCTCAAAGAGTGGATCCTTCATGGGGCCCCAGTGAAGAGTGAACACCAAACTATTAAGAGAACTCCAATGCGTAAGGGAAAAACACTAAGCTAGCAACCATTTAACATCAAGGATCCATTGAGCAAGCTATCTCAACTACAAATCCATCAAGGACCATATCTCATGTGCCAATCCAGTTTTCACTATCTAGGGGTTGAACATACACCATGTATCCCAAATCCCATGAAGTACTCCGCATGGTGTAAACACTTTCGGAGTAACCCCAAAAGTTTATAATAACAACAATCTTTCTATTGATCCAATCCTTCATTCACATCACCTATCAACCATAATCATCCTTATTTTTCCACACCCTAGTAACCATCTTTTTACTATTCTTATCAACACTAAAACACCTATTATTGCGGAAATGTATGTCTGAGTATGGGTTATGCTTCATTCTTCTACTACTCAGAAGTAGATTTTTGTACAAACAAGGAATCAAATTGACATCTTTAATCATTACCTTCTCACCTCTTAACTAAAGCAAAACATTTCCCTTTCTTCTAACCATACATTCTTATCCATCAATCAACACGGATCTAAATTGAAATTTATCCTCTACAAAATCAGCATACCAATCAACATTGTTAGTAAAATATCTAGATTCCTTTGAATCAATGTACCAATCATCCTTGCCTCTCTTTGAATCCTTGCTTCTAGACATGAACACATAGAACTCTTCCTCCTCCTTGTTCTTAGCCACATTAGCACGTTTCTTTCTAGATTGATCATTGGAAGAATGCCCTTGGTTGTGATTCTCATCCCACAACCACTTCCTACAAACTCTGCCTATATGGCCTAATTTGACACAATAAAAGCATTCTTATATTTCTCTAAATCAGAAGTTTTATTTCCATCGTTCTCTTCTATATGTTTGTTGCCTTTGTTTTAAACTTTGTTGCAAGTGCCATCTCAAAAGCCTCATTCTCACTACTATTCCTAAATTGTTTTTTCCATTTGTTTAGCTACAAGAGCTTAGTGTTGGCATTATGATGCATGTGTTGTACTTGATGGCAACCCTCTCATAGAAGATCATCTCGCTTACATATACTTAGATGAATATATAGATGAAATATCAGATGTGACTGAATGCATGGGATGCAAGACAACTAAAAGGAATCAGATGATAGATCTAGTGTGACAAGTTAGCTTTGCCATCAAGTCCAAAGGGGGAGATTGTTGGCATTATGAGACAAGTGTTGTCCTTGATGGCAAACCACACCAGATGACAAATCAAAGTGTAGAAGGTCAGCAGCAAGGAATTGATGAACAAGACCACAAGAATAAAGAGAAAATACATATACGCAGGTTCATCGTGACAGATCCGCGTATACATGCAAGTTAGTCGTTACAAAGTCGCGTATGCGTATGCA